>ML819962.1:78232-101791 GCA_009831015.1 Picea engelmannii | reverse complement strand
AAACACATGATTAAAATCACAAAATTTCCACATCTGCAGCTTGAAGAATTGGATTTTCAGGAAACAGGGTGTTCCAATTCTCTGTACTTATATTCTATAATTTTCACCTTTACAGCTTGAAGAATTGGATTTTCTAAAAAGAAAACACTCCAATTCTCTGTACTTGTATTCCATAATTTCCACCTCTGCAGCCTGAGTGAATATGTATTTGTGCAAATGATATCGTCTTTCATACTCGCATTGTATGTATTCTTTTACTATAAATTTCCATCATCTCAAAACTTGCAACTGGATTTACAAATTTTTGCTTTCTCTTGTATCAACTTATAATATATGTTTTTTTAATTAATAATGTATGTTTTTTTAGTTAATTTTCTTAATGGTTGAGTTTTACAAATATTTGCAGGACATAAAATGGCTATGCTACCATCTGCTTGAGACATTGATTTTTTTAAGCAGATGTAAGAATAGTTACATCCTATTTGAATTAAATGATAAGAATTATTTTTCATGATTTCAAGTGCAGTTTCGTTTCAGGGGATTTCTGGCTAGCCATATTCATTAATTAGGAATGTTCAGAGGATACGGGATCTGTATGTCACAAAATGAATCAAGTCGAAAAGAGTTTGTTTGCTAATATCATCTATTCATAATATTGGCATCTCATCTCCTACACTTACAGAATGATTATTACAAAGACGGGCAGAACTCTGTATAGTTTTATTTATGTTATTATATGTTACTATGATCATTTTTATTTTTTACTTCGTTTGATCCAATGGGTTGGAATGGGTTTCCTTTTTACAGGTGATCCAAAGAAAGCGGAAAAACTAGAACTCGTGCAATGGGAAGAATGGATCGGATTTTTGTTTTTATATTTTGCTTCTATTAATTGATTTTTTTTCTTTGTGTTTGGGTGTATGGTAATATTTTCTTTTGTTTATTTTTATTTTTTGGTTGTTGGCTGGCCATGTTTTCTCTTTTGCTCTGTTTTGCAGTAAGTTTTTTTTCTTGTTTATTTGTTTTAATTAAACACTTCCTTCTTTCATTTACATCCGGAACCATACCTGCCCGAGTCCACTGCAGCGGCAACCAACGCCAACATTGAGCTCTAATCAGGTTATAATTTTATTTAATTAACTTGGTTTAAATTTCATACAATTTGTTTTTTTTTTAATATGCATATGATTTATTATTAATTGAATCTGGTAATGCAACACTATTCGTACTCAATTGATGGTAGTGTTGCGCTCTTGTACTGGGAGTACAATTTGATTTTATGGAGTTGGATTAAATTTAATATAAATATTTTTTTTGTTGTTGAATATACATATGATTCGTTATTAATTGATTCTGGTACTGCAATACTATCTGTACTCAATTGATGGTAGTGCAGCAACTATTGTACTGGACGCATGATGGATGAAATAATTGACTTAATAGTGAATTCAACGTCCACTTCTTCTGTGGGAGAAAAATTAAGGGCGAATTCATCGGCTTTAAGGTAAGTAGCTCGATATGTTATAAAATTATATTTTCTTTTGGTTATGTCTAATTTCCTTGCATATCATATCTATAACGTAGGTCTCACGAATCTATCTTAACCTCTGATCATAATAGAGAGTGAGATTACAGGGTGTTTAAGTAAAGTGCAGAAAGTGGGTTTATAGAGTGATTGAATGGAGTGTTTATGAGAGTGAGATTATAGAATCTATCTTAACCTCTGATCATAATAGAGAGTGAGATTACAGAGTGTTTAAGTAGAGTGCAGAAAGAGTGTTTATGAGAGTGATTGAATGGAGTGTTTATGAGAGTGAGATTATAGAGTGCAGAAAGTGGGTTTATAGAATGCTTGAATGGAGTGCAGAGAGATAAGGAGTTTTGGTTGTGTTAGCTTGTGTTGGAGATATAAGGAGTTTTGGTTGTGTTAGCTTGTGTTGGAGATATAAGGAGTTTTGGTTGTGTTAACCTGTGTTAGATCATAATAGAGAGTGAGTTTATAGAGTGTTTAACTAGAGTGCAGAAAGTGGGTTTAGAGAGTGCTTGAATGGAGTGCAGAGAGATAAGGAGTTTTGGTTGTGTTAGCCTGTGTTGGAGAGATAAGGAGTTTTGGTTGTGTTAGCCTGTTATTAGATCATAATAGAGAGTGAGTTTATAGAGTGTTTAAGTAGAGTGCATAAAGTGGGTTTATAGAGTGCTTGAATGGAGTGCAGAGAGATAAGGAGTTTTGGTTGTGTTAGCTGGTGTTGGAGAGATAAGGAGTTTTGGTTGTGTTAGCCTGAGATAGATCATAATAGAGAGTGAGATTATAGAGTGTTTAAGTAAAGTGCAGAAAGTGGGTTTATAGAGTGCTTGAATGGAGTGCGGAGAGATAAGGAATTTTGGTTGTGTTAGCCTGTGTTGGAGAGATAAGTAGTTTTGGTTTTGTCAGCCTGTGTTAGATCATAATGGAGAGTGAGTTTATAGAGTGTTTAAGTAGAGTGCAGAAAGTGGGTTTATCGAGTGCTTGAATGGAGTGCAGAAAAATAAGGAGTTTTGGTTGTGTTAACTTGTGTTAGAGTTAGGTGTGTTTTTAATGATAATATTAACTATGATTTATGATTTGAGAGTTTCAGATCAAACTCTGTTCTCTAAATGAATATTTATTTGTGCAAATGATATTGTTTTAAATTTCCATAATTTCAGAATTTGCAACGGAGTTTATAGTGTACTCGACACATGATCAATATATTTTTCCATAATGGTTGAGTTTACACATTTTTGCAATCTCTTGTATCAAAGCATAATTGATGCTTTTTAATTAATTAATTATTTAAGTTATTATATGTTACTAAATTGCAGTACAATTCTGCTCATTTTTACGTTTTTATTTCATTTGATCTTATTGGAATGGGTTTCCTTTTTTACAGGTGATCCAGAAAAAAGCTAAAAAAAAAATGGAGCTCGTGTAATGGAAAGCGTGGATCGTTTTTTGTTTTTGTGTTTTTTTAATATTTTGCTTTTTAGTCGATTAATTAATTTAGTTTTTTTGTTTTGGTGTTGTGTATGGTAGTCATTTTTTCTGTTTATTTTTAATTTTTGATTGTCGGCCGGCCTGTTTTCTCTTTTGCTCTGTTTTGCAGTCAGGTTTTTTTTTTTAAAACACTTCCTTTTTTTCATTTACATCCGGAACCATACCTGCCAAGTCCACTCCAGCGGCAACCAAAGCCAACACTGAGCTCTAATCAGGTTATAATTTGACTTAATTGATTTGGTTTAAATTTAATATAAATATCTTTTATGAATATACATATGATTTGTTCTGAATTGATTCTGGTAGTGAAACACTATTCGTACTCAATTGATTCTGGTAGGGCAGTGTTATTGTATTGGACGCATGATGGCTGAATTAATTGACTTAATGGTGAATTCAGCGTCCACTTATTTTGTGCCAGTCAAATTAAGGGTGAATCCATGCCATTTCTTCTTTGCCTCCGCTTTGTGGTAGGCAGCTTGATATATTATAAAATTATATTTTCTTTAGTTATGTTTCATTTCTTTACTTAACATATTGAATACAACATTTTGGATGTAGGTATCACAAAATTATTTTAATCTTTGATCATAATAGAGAGCGGGTTTATAGAGTGTTTGAGTAGATTGTTGAGAGCAAATTTATAGAGTGTTCTAGTGGAATGTAGAGAGATATTATGTTAGATTGTGTTAGAGTTGGTTGTATTTTTAACAGTAATAGTAACTATGATTTGAGAGTTTTAGGTCAAAGTATAGAGTAATTGAACAGATTATTGAGAGCAAATTTATAGAGTGCTCTAGTGGAATGCAGAGAGATATTATGTTAGACTGTGTTAGAGTAGGTTGTATCTTTAACAGTAAAGAGTTTTAGGTCAAAGTCTAAATGGGTTTATACAGTGCTTGAGCAGATTCTTGAGAGCAAATTTATAGAGTGCTTTAGTGGAATGCAGAGAGATATTATGTTAGGCTGTGTTAGAGTTGGTTGTATCTTTAACAGTAATAGTAACTATGATTTGAGAGTTTTAGGTCAAAGTCTAAATGCAAAAGTCGCAGTTAGTATTGTTAATATTATGTCTAAATTGATATTGTTTTAATTATGCAAATGATATTTGGTTTATTTTTTATCCTTATTACTAGAAACACATAATTAGAATCACATAATTTCAACCTCTGCAGCTTGAAGAATAACTATGCAAATGATATTTGGTTAATTTTTTATCCTTATTACTAGAAACACATAATTAGAATCACATAATTTCAACCTCTACAGCTTGAAGAATAAGTATGCAAATGATATTTGATTTATTTTTTATCCTTATTATTAGAAACACATAATTAGAATCACATAATTTCAACCTCTGCAGCTTAAGAATTGGATTTTCTAAAAAGAGGGACTGCAATTCTCTGTATTTATATTCCATAATTTCCACCTCGTGATATCCTATTTCATACTCACATGGTATGTACTCTGCTACTATAAATTTCCATTATCTCAAAATTTGCAACTAATTTCCATCATATCAAAATTTGAAACCAATTTATATTGTACTGGCCTCTCTTATTTCCCAAGTATCAACACGTGATCATTACATATTTCCCTAAGCTGAGTCTACACATTTTTTCATTATATTCATTATATAATATATAGTATCAACGCATAATCAATGTTTTTTTTAGTTAATTTCCCTAATCGTTGAGTTTACAAAATAAATTTTTGCACGACATAAAATGGCTATGCTACTATCTGTGAAATGCTCAAGGCATTGATATCTTTTTTTTGGCAGACAGTAGCTACATCTCATTTGAATTAATTAATAAAAATTATACAGTAGTGTTACATTTCATTTAAATTAATTGATAAGAATTATTTTTCCTGATTTAAGTGTAAAGTGCAGTTTCGTTTCAGAGAGTTCTGGCTAGCCATATTCACTAATTAGGAATATGCTATGTTATTATATGTTACTAAATAACAATAAGTTCTGCTCATTTTTAAGTCTTTACTTCATTTGATCTAATTGTAATGGGTTTACTTTTTTAGAGGTGATCTAGAGAAAGCGGAAGATCCAGAGAAAGTGGAAAAACCGGAGCTCATGCAATGGAAAAAATGGGTTAGATATTTGGTTTTTTTTAATATTTTGCTATAAAAAAATTTCATGTGACTGGGTGTTGTGTTTGTTTTCATTAAATGCTACCTTCTTTCATTTACATCCAAAAACATACCTGCCACCTTCTTTCATTTACATCCAAAAACATACCTGCCAGGTCCACTCCATAGGAAACCAACGCCAACACTGAGTTGTAATGAGGTCATAATTTGATTTAATTGAGCTGGTTTAAATTTAATATAAATATATTTTTCGTTGAATATACATATGATTCGTTCTTAATTGATTCTAGTAGTGCAACACCATTAATACTCGATGGTAGTGCAGTAACGATGAATTCATCCCAATCTTCTCTTCCATATCTTCTCTGCCTCCACTTTGAGGCAGGAAGCTCGATATGTTATAAAATTATATTTTGTATAGCCATGTCTGATTTCTTTGCATATCATTAGATTCCACTCGCACACGGAACACAGTATTTTGGACGTAGGCCTCACGAATCTGTTTTAACCTCTGATCAAAACAGAGAGTGGGTTTATACAGTGTTCAAGTGAACTACAGATAGATAAGGAGTTTTGATTGTGTTAACATGTGTTAAAGTTAAGTGTGATAGTAAATATAATTTGAGAGTTTTAGATCAAAGTCTAAATGCAAAAGGAATAATTAGTATTGTTTCTGTTATAGTATACATTGATATTATTTTAGATATGTAAATAATATTGGTTTATTTTTAAACATTATTACTAAAAACACATAATTATAATCACATAATTTCCACTTAGAATCACATAATTTCCACTTATACAACTTGAAGAATTGGATTTTCTAAAAAGAAGGCGTTGCAATTTTCTATACTTATATTCCACCTCTGCAGTCTGAATGAATATTTATTTATAAAAATGATATTGTATTTCACACTCAGGGTATGTACTCTGCTACTATAAATTTCCATATCTCAAAATTTGCAACCAATTTATATTGTACTCGACATCTCTTATTTCTCTAGTATCAACACATCATCATTACATTTTTCCGTAATGATTGACTCTAATCAATGTTTTTTTAGTTAATTTCCCTAATCGTTGAGTTTACAAATTTTTGCAGGACATAAATGGTTATGCTACCATACGTGAAATGCTCAAGGCATTGATATAAAAAAAAATTGGCAGGTATGAATCAAATCGAAAAGGGTTTGTTTGTATCATTTATTCGTAATATTGGCATCTCATCTCTTCTATCTAATTAGACGTTAGAATTTGTAGTTGTAAATTTTATAAAGGTGGGCAGAACTCTGTATAATTTTATTTATGTTATTATATGTTACTAAATAACAATACAATTTTTGTTTTTTTTTACGTTTTTACTTCATTTGATATGATGGGAATGGTTTTGTTTTTTTACGGGTGATCCAGAGAAAGCAAGAAAAACTAGAGAGTATGCAATGGAAAAAATGGGTTGGATTTTTGTTTTTCTTGATATTTTGTATCTGTTTGTTGATTAAATTTTTTTCTTTGTAGTTGGGTGTTGTGTATGATAATCCTTTTTCTTATGTTTATTTTTTTTTTGTCGGTCGGCCCTGTTTTCTCTTTTTCTCTGTTTTGCAGTAAGTATTTTTTCTTGTTTGTTTGTTCTAATTAAACACTGCCTTTTTTTCATTTACATCTGGAACCATACTTTTTGGGTGGGGAACCATACTTGTTGGGTCCACTCCAGCGGAAACCAATGCCAACACTTGAGCTATAATCAAGTTATACGTTTATTTGATTGAGTTGGTTTAAATTTAATATTAATATATTTTTAGTAGAATATACATATGATTCGTTTATAATTGATTTTGGTAGTGCAACAACTATTCGTACTCAATTGATGGTAATGCAGCGCTATTATACTGGATGCATGATGGATGAATTAATTGACTTAATGGTGAATTCAGTGTCCACCACTTCTTCTATACCAGTCGAATTATGGGCGAATTCATTCCATTCTACCTCCGCTTTGAGGTAAGCAGCTCGATATGTTATAAAATTACATTTTCCTGAGTCAAGTCTAATTTCATTTTCATAACATATTAGACTCCACTAGTACATGAAACGCAGCATTTTGGATGCATGCCTTAGGAATATGCCTTAACCTCTGATCATAACAGAGAGTGGGTTTGTAGAATTCTCTACTTGAGTGCAAAGAGATAAGGAATTTTGAGTGTGTTAGCTTATGTTAGAGTTATGTGTTTCTTTAATGGTAATATAACTGTTATGTGTTTCTTTAATGGTAATATAACTGTTATGTGTTTCTTTAATGGTAATATAGCGTATGTTAGAGTTATGTGTTTCTAGTAAAGTTTTTGGTAAAATTCTAAATGCAAAAGGCACAGTTAATATTGTTAATGTTATAATCTACATTGATTTTATTTTAGTTATGCAAATAATATTATTTTTTAGCTATGCAAATAATATTATTTTATGTTTTAACATTATTATTACTAGAAACATATGACTAGAATCACATAATTTCACTCCAAAATAGTAGTTGTTAGTCTTAATGAATCATAAATGTATAATTTGGTTTGCTACGTAAGGCTAATTTTTTTAGTTTTTTCCGGATAGACTTCATATTTATGGTTGTCAATTGGGTCTAGCCTAGGGAGTGTTATCATCCACACCGGTTCAATTCGCACAAGTGGCATGTTGAAATTTTAACGAGTATATTGTTGTAACTAGAGTGCAACAAATTTAATCAAAGTTTTTCATTCATTAAATAAAAATGTTAATATTTTGATGCTAAGTTCAAGTGCGAGTTAGGAAAGAACATGGTTATGATCAACAACTTAGCAATGGTCTTGGTGGGGATCCCAATATTGATGGTTGGACCTTTGACATACCTTGTTATGCAAGACCAATCAAGAATATTGCATTTGATTACTTGGTTCAATGTGTAGAGCACGCCCATTTAGTTAAATTACTTTGGTGGAGGATCCCTCGACTTGTTTTACTCTAGTGTTTATTAGTGGGCCCACTACTTTGCCCTTCAACCTCACTTTTTACCTTTTTAATTTTTCTACCCTTTGTTTCCTTTGATATTTTTGAATTTGTGAATCATTCTACATCGATTTTCTCATCCATGAGTTTATGTCACATTAATGTGTGATAGTTTGTTAGTTTTTAATGGAACATAGAATTATTTTTTCTTAATTTGTGATAGTTTGTTAGTTTTTAATGGAACATAGAATTATTTTTTCTTGTTTTTCATAGGGTAGAGAGTGTTTTTTGCTAAAAGCTTGAGATTCACCCATTGGCACATTTTTCTTTCTATTTTCCAATAAATTAGGCTCACTTATTTTAGTTTAGATTTCCTTTTCTTTGTCTTGAGCCTTCAACTCATCTTGAGAATCATTTCTTCCCCTTGGGGACTTTTTAGTCCAATTTTCCTTAGATTTCTATCATTGTTCATAGAGCTTTTAATCCCCTCTTTGAAGTTTTTCTCCTCCCTTTCGTTTTGTATGTTTTTCAGTTTACTTGGTCATCCATGGCCCCTCCACTTTGCGTCAAGGCTTTATTTTGTAGTTCTAGGAGTGAAAGAGTGGTGTGAGGACCTCCATGACTTATGTCATATCATTTGGAACCTCTATTCAAAAAGATATTTTCACAAGGAATCATATTCTCCATCATTTACTTACAGTCATTTCCATTGTTTGTTTCCATAACTAAGAGAACCCTTTATTTATAGAGGCTCAATTAAGGTTCTTACCCTCATCTCTTGTTTGTGGTTTGAAACCTAGCATCCTTGCACCATGTTCATACTCCTAGCACCCTCATTTACTTTGGGTTGCATCACCTTTTTCCTACACATCCAATTCATTTTCTTTCTCTTATTTCTTTCTCCTTCTCTTGGCCTTAGTCTCCATCCACCATTTACTAAAGGTCATCTCCATTGTTTGTTTCCATGATAGAGAGAACCCTTTATTTATGGGGGTTCAACTAGGGTTCTCACCTTCATCCCCTTGTTCATGGTTTGAAACCTAGCATCCTTGCACCATGTTTACTCTCCTCTCATCACCCCCTTTACTTTGGGTTGCACCACTATTTGCCTACACGTCTAATTCATTCTCCTTCTCTTGGCCTTAGTTTCCATGACTTGGAGCTTGAAGCAACGTGGAGTGAGAACCGAGAAGACTACATTTCCACTGAGAAACCAAAGGAGGACTAGTGCATTGAAACCTGACATTATTGCACCATGTGTATGCTCCTCTTACCCCCCCCCCTTCTCTTTACTTTGGGTTGCATCATTTATTGCGTACGCATCTACTTCATTCACTTTCTCCCATTTCATTTTCCTTCTCTTCTCCTTAGTTTGAATGGCTTGGAGCTTGGAGTAGCATGAAGTGAGAAGACTACATTTCCACCAAGCATCCTATAAAAGAGGATTACCACATTACAAGTTGGGGCATCCATATTTTTCAATTCCAAGGGAACTTTGTGGATACCCACTCTCTGTTTTTCTTGATCTTAAATCTAAGTTTTTATTTTATTATGTTTTCCTTTTCATAGCATATCATTTCACTTTCTTTGAAATAATATGGAATTTGGGGAGACTCACCATTGTTTTTCCTCTTCATGACAAATACAAGTGCACAATAGGTCCCTACCCTTTAGTTTATTTTACTCATTGTGTGCCTATGTTTGGATTCTTTGCTACTTGTTGCAAGACAAATTCCTATCCAACTTGTGGCCAACCCCGTCTCCCTTACTCCTTTTCATAGCTTAGTCATTTTTATTTTGCAAACGGAAATCAATGAACTTGTAGGATGTTAGAAAGTAATGGATATGCTCATTTAACGATAGACAATATAGCAATATTGTCACCCAACCATAGGCCGAAGCCACCCTCGAGCACCTTAACCTTGACAAAGAATCATTCCGGAAGCAAACCCTAGGCCTTAAAGAGTCCAAACCATAACCAAGAGAGAGTCCAAGCCAAAACCAAAATCTGGTAGTTGCAGCAGCTGCAACAGCAGCTCTCCTCCAAACTTGCACACAAACTAGCCAACTATAATGCACACAAGTGTTGCTTCTGCAGTTCTAAGAATATTGGCCAGAATGAAGGCTGGCCTCCCGTATTTATATTATTTATGGCAGACTGCCTAGGCTGACTTCTCATTCTGGGTACCAATTCTTTAGTATATAACATTTCCTTTAGTCGACTTCTTCTCTTGAAGGCTAATAACCTAATACAAGTCATTATCTTGAGCCGACTTTTCTTCTAGGGTTATTAAACAAAATTAGGGTTTCTTCTTGCTTCCTAAAATATTCTATTCTCGTCAGGTTTACACATGGAGGTAAATACCTCCCACATCTACCATAATATCAACACTCCCTCCTAGCTAGGGAGGTATTGAAGGTAATGGTTTTGAGCACAAACATACCATTCACCTGGTAGCATCAACATAGTCGTATAGACTAACTCATGATCATGAGCACCATCATCACTATCAGTGTCATCAGCTGCATCATCTCTCTAAACCATACTCCATCTGAGTAATCAGACATGATGTTGGATAAGTCACTTACTCCACAGAGTGACATAAGATCCATTCTTCTAATCCAGACATATGTCCTAGAAGAATAAATGTCCCAGACCATTTTCAGTCTGGGGAATCTCTGTCCATTGATCATCCATCTAGCTAATAATCATTTCCAACACTACTGATAGTTTTCAAGGCAATCAAAACAATGCCATTCAATAGAACACAACTGTGTCTATCCATAGTAGTACACAACTACAATCCAGTGGTACACTACCACACCAAGTAGCACATAGATACTTGATCAGTGACATATAGTCACAATCAGTGGAACACATCCACCACAGTAGTATATATCTATTGTCCGGAGACATACAGTCTCCATAACAATCATATCATTTAATATCAACCTGCACAGAAAACATTGTTATGATATAAACTGAATTATCTAGGCCATTCTTCCACTCACATCTGTGAGATCTGGAAGAGTATCTACCCTCAGAAGGTAAAACATCAGTGATGAGCTATCTAGACTATTCTTTTCAAGCAAAGAAGAATAATTGTCCAGATTTATGAGCCTGGACCATTCACCTATCTGGGCCATTCCTTCGGCACTAAACAAAGTGCAACCTGGAGAGAATGAGTCTTCCCTAGGGAATGCATGTCCCTGATTGTTGAACCTGGACCATTCACCTATTTGGGCCATTCCTCCGGCACTAAACAAAGTGCAACATGGAGAGAATGAATCTTCCCTAGGGAATGACTGTCTGGACCATTTCCTAAGGAAATGACTGTCCTGCACCAACCTCCAAAACGGACCATTCTTCGAAACTGCTCACAACTGTGAGCTTCGAAAGAATGATTGTCCAGCGAGGCGGACTAGTCTTCTTGACCACTACTGAGAGTGATCGTCAAGAAGAGAGACTGTCCTAGACCATTCCCCCACACTGGCCACAAGGGGAATTGTTGTCTATGGTACATCAACTATCCATCGAACCATTTTCATTACAAAAATGATCGTTCGATCTGGACCATTTTTCGAATTGGAAAATGCCTGTCCGTCAGAAATCTCAAACCACTTTTCGAATTGGTAAGGAACTGCTCATCCTGGACCATTTTTGTAACTGAAAAATGATTGTCCATAAATCAATAACACATCAGTGCTCCCTCCCAACCTGGGAGTCATCTCTTCCTTTTTCAATAAGGAAGTCGTCTCCACGAGCTCCAGCTTGAGTACACAAACTCTTTCATCTTGGACAGAGGCTTTACCAAAATATCTGCTTATCTGCTCATCTGTGGAGATATATATATATATTGGAGAACCACTTCTCTTTTCTGGACTTTATCACGGAGAATGTAATGCTTGATCTCAATGTACTTCGGTTTTTCTGGAACACTGGTTTTTCTCTGAAGGCTTCATATAGCTCTGATCATTATATTATATTATAGTTGGATTCGTCTCTTTTATTTCCTGCTAGCTCATAACATCGTGGCAAGGGTCAAACTGGAACATATCCAAGTGGCACTTCTTCTGTCATCATGAGAGTTTGTCATGGATTAGAAATCCATCATCCTAGACTTCTAAGTAACCATTCCGATACAATGTCTTTGTTATAGAAAGTTTTTCCATCACGCTTATGCTGTGCATTGGAGGCTCTGCACCAAGTTGTTTGAATCCATACAAGATCTTCTTCCATCTGCATACAAGAGTCTCTTTCTGGTATACCTCAAAACCTTGAGGTTGCTCTACATATGATTCTTTGTTCAATTATTCTGGAGAACAATCTTTGCATTCATCTGATGTAAACTCCAAACCATGGATATTGCGGACAATATAATGGCTCGTGTAGAGGTATATTTGTTTTATTGGAACAAGCAATCATCATAGTCTTCTCCCTCCATCTGGGAGAACCTCTAGTTTTGGATCTCGCAATGCTTACATTCATAAGTCTTCCATACAATGTTCTTCATCAATTCCTCTGCTTGATTGTTGTTAGTGAGTTTAGATCAGGTTGGTAGTCTTGTGATTCTCTATACAATGACTGGTTGTTCTGGCTTTTCCTTCTCTTTTGGAATCTTCATGTTCTTCCTCATGTTTCTCTTTAGCTCTTGGGTCCATGGAGTTTTCTATATATTCCATGCCATGAAGATTCCAACTTCTTTCTTTCATCATAGGATCATGGATGTGGATGGAAAACCAGGGATATTTTAAGGCTTCTTTTCGAAGAAGACTTCTTCTAAAGTTACTTTGAACACGTGTTGCTTTTCATGGTTGCTACCATGGGTAGATACTTCATCATCTTCAATGGATCATATTATTTAGGATTAGCTCCCTCCTAATCCTTGCTTCATGCATGAATGCATGCTCTTCTTTTGAAAATATATAATCGTCTCCCTCCATCTAGGAGAGTCCATGCTTCCATCTGCATCCTTATTGCCTTTTGCAAAGTGTCACAAATATTTTTCGAATTTCCTCTTGATTGTTGACTTCTTTCTGTCTTTACTTTTTCTAGGTTTCTTCAAGATTGATTCTGATTTTGTCTTATCTTGCAGTTGTTACTTATGTAATAGCTTCCACATGAATTTTTACCCGGGGTTGTTGATGTACTTCATCCTTTCATGTGTATTGCTTGACTTGTATTCATTGTGATAGCAATCCTTATCTTGTTGTTCTTCCATAGGTATAGTTTCTCTTTGAACATATTATCTTCTAAGAAATAGATATGCAAGATATGTATAGAAAACATGGTATGTACAAGGACTATGAAGAGTATTGTTACCTTGTTTTAGAAGAAGAAGTATGTTTTGTCATGCTTGGATTTCTTTGAGGGTTCCTTTTCTTCGTCAACTGATGCTTCGTGTGTTTCCTTCCTTTTCTTTAGCTCGAGACAATGATTCTTGTAGTGACCATATTTTCGACAATTGAAGCATTGTATTTTTGACATATCTTTTTCTTGATTTGGTTTCTTCCTCGAGCCAAACTTATTTTTATTCTTGAAATGCTTGAACTTTGTTGTGAAGGCTTGATCATCGTATTTCTTTTGGGGTTTCTCTTTTGCACTGATCCTCGATTCTTCTTGTGCACAACAAGTCCAAAGTTCTTCAAATGTAGGATACTACTTCCTTGTGTTCAGGCTTGCGGCAAATGCATCGCATGTCTTGGGAAAACCATTGAGTACTATATTTACCAGTTCCTTCTCTGAGATGATCTCTTAAATAGCTTATAGTTGATCTCTTAACTGAGAGATCCTCACAAAGTATGATGTTATGCTGTCATCATCGTTCATTTTCATGTCACAGAGTTCATTCTTCAGACTCATTATTTGTCCAATGTTTCTGACTGAGAAGAGGTTTGTTAAGGCATCGTACATCTTTTTAGATGAGTCAAGATGGGAGATGTACGGTATCAAGTGGTCTTTTATAGATTCCACTATGATACTCATGGCATTGATGTCACTGTCTTTGAACTTCTCCAAAACTGCAACATTCTAAGTTTCCTTCTCTTTTCCGTCTTCAAACTCTGGTTCCACAATATTTCCTTTCACGATATCCAACACTTTGTTCTTGGCAAGGATGAGATCAATCCTTGTCTTCCATGCTCTGAAGTTAGAAGCCCCTTCTAACTTGTTTTCTGACTTCATAGAGTAAGTCATGTCTGCTTTGACTTGGTCAACCCTAGATTTGACCAAAACTCAAACTTGACGTCTTAGCTTGTTGAGAGTACCAGGAGATGCGCTAGGGCAGGGCTCACTAGTCTGTCCAGAAATTAGGTCAATCCATTCACTTAAGGTGCCTCAACGAGAGGGTTAGGGTTTCGTTGTTACAGCAAAAACTAGCTGCAACTGCAACTGAGCAAATCCTCCCAATCTATCTTCCAGCGGTTAGACTATCCGAAGATAGTGTGGGCCCATAACCTGTTAGAAAGTAATGGATGTGCTCGTTTAACCATAGACAATATAACAATATTGTCACCCAACCATAGGCCAAAGCCACCCCCGAGCACCTTAACCTTGACAGAGAATCATTCCGGAAGCAAACCCTAGGCTAGATAGCCAAACAAAGGTGGTGCACTTTTCTCCAAGGATAGCGCACCAAGAAAGAGTAACAAGATCTGATCAGAGAGTCCAAACCATAACCAAGAGAGAGTCCAAGCCAAAACCGAAAGCTACTAGTTGCAGAAGCTACAACAACAGCTCTCTTCCAAACTTGCGCACAAACTGGCCAACTGCAGTGCGCACAAGTGGTGCTTCTGCAGTTCTGAGAATACTGGCCAGAATGAAGACTGGCCTCCTGTATTTATACTATTTCTGGCAGACTGCATGGGCCGACTTCTCATTCTGGGTACTAATTCTTTAGTATATAACATTTCCTTTAGCCGACTTCTTCTCTTGAAGGCTAATAACCTAATACAAGTCATTATCTTGAGCCGACTTGTCTTCTAAGGTTTATTCTTGCTTCCTGGAATATTCTATTCTCGTCAAGTTTACACATGGAGGTAAATACCTCCAGCAGCTACCATAATATCAACATATCCACCAATCTCACCAGAGACAATGAGTTGAAGAACCAATTTTGTTTTGGGAAAATATCACTCTTTTAATTTCATGCACTAGTCTAAACAAGCTAAATAGGCTCACATGAAACAAATTGGATAAATGAACCACTTTCTTTTCTTTTGTAATGGAATATGGGAAACATATGAAGAATGGAGCTAAATTCTTTGAATCAAGTATAAATCCATCAACCTAGATTATCAAACCCTCTTTTCTTGGTATATATTTTCTCTTTCACATGCTTAGTCTTAGATCTTATGTGATTCAATCTAGCTCTTAGTCATTTCACTCATTTGAGGTGTGATTAGCAATTTGGCTCCCAAACTATCTTTTACTTTTAAGTTTTTTGGTGACTCCACCATGGCCCATCCCCAAGCCCTAAGCTATTTCATACCTTTGATGTTTTCTTGTGGTTTTAACCCACTATTCATGGGTTGGATTCACATTTCCATAGAAAAAATCCCTCCCCCCCCTTTTGGGTGGGAGTATTATTTTCCCTAGATCCCTCCTCCTGTTGTTCCCAATTCCTTCACCCTCCATTTTCATCATTAGGGCCCCCTTATCTCCTAGCTAGGATTTTTCCATTGATGAACCCTCTTGTATATCTTTGAGCCTCAATGGATCCTCTTGTATATCCTGTTGAATTATCTTTGAAAACAGTCCATATTGTTCCTTGTCTTTTGGGGGCTCTGTCTCCCCCTACCTCCCTTGGGTGGTCCACATTTATTGCGGCATCCCTCTTCTTTTAGTTGGCATTGTCATTGCATAAATAATTTTCGTTGGCCACCCCCACCTCGATTTTTTTCTCTTTTCCTTTATCTTGATCTCTTGGACCCTACGATGTAGTTTTCGCTACAAGCCCTCTCTTGGTCTTTCCCTTTCCCCTAGAATTTATCTCTTTTTATCCGTTTCACTTCTGCAAGTGAACCCTCTGCTACAAGATATCACTCCCTCTTCCTTTTCTTTATTTTACAAGTATTTTTGGTACTAGATCAACTTGGTAGCCTCATTTTTATCGTAGTGGTGCATTATTCTCTCATGAATCTTCTACAAGATATCTTGCATTCTCCTATCAATAGTTATCTTACATCTTCACTCAACCATGTCACTCCATCAAGCCTTTTGTTTTTTCATTGATCTATTTTGGCTATTTTGTTTTTCCTTTGTTTTATTTAATGGGTTCATTAACTAATGGAGTATATTAGCATTCTCCTTCAACCCTTCTCACAACGACCAAGCACACTCCTTTCATGGACTGTGTGTAGTAGAGTAATCCTCGATCCTCTTTGGTATCTCCAATATCCTACCTTTTCCTACTAGGTACCTAATTCATGAATCATTTCCCTCTCTACAATAAGTAGTGTCTTCATAGTCCATGGCTCGCAAACCCTACTTTAGTGCTTTCTTTCTTTTGTTTTAAGTCATCCTTGACACTTATTGTCCTTTGTGCCTTGGGGTAATATCCCCTACTTTAGCTTTTTTGCCTTAATTCATCCTTCGTATTTCCTCTGCTTGTGACTATAGGGCAAACTTTGTACTTTTTTGAGGGACCTTGGGGCTTAGTGTTGTTCTTTGTTTTCATTAACCTCTCAACCTCCCTTTTGGCCTCTTTGCCTCTCCTCATAACACTGTCCTCTTGGCCCTTTTTTTGTCCTCTTAGCCTCCCTTTTAGCCTCTCGACCCTTATTTTGTCCTCTTGATTTTCCTTTCGTTATCTCGCCCCCCTTTTTGGCCTGTCAACATTCCCTTTTCCCTCTTGATGTCCCTTTATCCTCTTGATCATTTTTGGCTTCTTGGTTACCTTATTTGTTATCCATCTTTTCCTTCTCTTAGAGGCCTTCCCTTTTGTCCTCGTGGCCCTTATTTTAGCATCTCAATTTCCCTTTTTATCCCAGGGCGATTTGCTTTTTTAATTTTTTTAGTGACAAATGATTTGGCTCTTCCTCAAAAGTTTTCCTTGAAAAACCTTAGTGATTTGTGTTTCTCTTTTCTCCCTTTAACCTCTCAACCTTTGTTTTAGCCTCTTCACTCTTGTTATGTTCTCTTTTCCTAGAATTATCCTCTTGGCCCTCTCTTTTCCTTGTTGACCTCCCTTTTATTCTCTCGGCCCTTCTTTTGGCCTCTCAATTTCCCTTTTGTCCTCTCACACCTCCCCCCTCTTTTTGGCCTCTCAATTTCCCTTTTTTCCTCTCACCTCTTCCCCCTCTTTTTGGCCTCTTTACATTCAATTTTCCCTTTCAATTTCCCTCTATCCTCTTGGCCCTTTTACATCCTTAGGCCACTTTTAGCATCTTTTCCATGCTCTTCCTTTACAATCATTGTAGCCTTGCCCAAAACTTACTATGTTTCCATATGCAATTGAAACCACCATGTTTGTAGTGTTTCTCAGGTCTACTATATGTCAGTTTTTCCTTGTAGGTAGCCTCATCCAAGAGTCATTTCCCTTGACCAAATATAGTGTGTTCATAGTTTATGACTGTCAAACCCTACTTTAATACTTTATTTTTATTAAGACACCCTTGACACTTACTATCCATTGTGCCTTGTTGTAATTTTCCTCACTTTAGCTTTCTTGCCTTAATTCATCCTTTGTATTTATGTTGTTGTGCCACAATGGGAACTCTTTTGTACTTTTTTTACTGACAAATTCTTCGGTTCTTCCTCAAATATTTTCCTTAAAAAACCTTGGGGCTTAGTGTTTCTCTTTTCTCCCTTTGACCTCTAAACCTCCCTTTTGGTCACTTCACTCTTGTTTTGTCTGCTCACCCCAACATTGTCGTATTCACCTTCTCTATGTCCTCGTGGCCTCCCTTTTAGCCTCTCAACCCTTCTTTTGGTCTCTCGATTTCCCTTTTGTCCTCTCACCTCACTATTTGGCCTCTTGACATTCCCTTTTCCCTCTCAACATCCCTTTATCCTCTCATCCATCCTTTTTATTTTCTTGGTTACCTTCTCAATCTCTTCCCATGCCTTTGACTACTGTTAGCCCCACCCCTCCTTTCCTTCTCCTAGATGCCTTCCATTTTATACTCTTGTCCCTTAGTGACAAATGCTTTCATTCTTCCTCAAGCGTTTTCCTTGAAAAACCTTGGGGCTTAGAGTTGCTCTTTGCTTCCTGTGACCTCTCAACCTCCCTTTCAACATCTTTACCCTTATTTTTGCATCTCCTCTTCACATTGTCCTCTCATCCCTCTCTTTACTCTCTTGGCTTCCCTTTTAGTGTCTTGGCCCCTATTTTTTCCTCTAAATTTCCCTTTTGTCCTCTAGCTCCCCCCTTTGGCCTCTCAACATTCATTTTATGTCTTGACATCCCTTTATAATCCTGGACCTTTTGCATCCTTAGGCCCCTTTTAGTATATTCCTTTAAAATTATTGTAACCTCACCCACCACCTTCTCTATTTCCATAGGTTGTGGAAATCACCACATTTGTAGCATTTCTCACTATTGTATCATACCTTTGCCTTGTAGTTGGCCTCATCTATGAGTCATTTCCTTTTACCATATAAAATGTGTTCATAGTCCATGGTTGTCAAGCCCTTATTTATTCCTTTGTTTCTTTATTTTAAGACACCCTTGGCACTTCTTGTCCTTTGTGCCTTGGGGTTACCCCCCTACTTTAGCCTTCTTGCCTCAATTTGTCCTTTCTATTTCCTTTGCTTGTGCCTCAAGGGAATTTTTTTCTACTTTATCTAGTGATAAATGCTTTGACTCTTCCTCTAAGATCCCCTCCTTATTGTTGATATGTATATATGTTTACTAAATTTCAAATCTCTGCCTTCTAGACAATTTCACAATAGATCCACCGTAGTCTGGCACACAAATGGAGTTTTATTGAACTCAACTCAAAAAGAAGCAAATACATTTAAGTCAATTGATGACAATCTTATTCAATCTCTCATAACAGTAATAAAACTCAACAAACACAATCTAATTTATCTACTCTTTCTGACATGTAAATAACCATGTGTTGGGAAACAATTAATGCACTGGTACGACCTCCTTCCTATACTCCATGGAAAACAATTGTTTGGAACGATTTAGTGAGTAAGATAGAGGAGAAACAACAGCTCGATCTCTCTAGATTGATCCTTTTTTGAGACCCTATGAACAACAAATATATGGTATGACACCTCCTAAGGCCCCCACGGCCTGCAAACAGATGGTATGACCCCTCCTAGAATTCCCACAGCCTGCAAATGGGTGGTGCGATCTTCCTGAAATCCCCACAAACTACAAATATGGTGTGGCTTCCTTTAATGACCCCCACGACCAATAGTAATGGCACGACTCCCTCTCAAAATATCCCCACAAGCTGCAATAATGGCACAACTCTCAAGGAGAGTAGAGATAAAGAATGACAACTCTACCTGCACTAAAACAACTCTCACAAAGCTCCCACGAATTCTGAAAATGCCTACACCTTGACAAATTAATGCTTCTTCCTTCTTCAACAATGAATCTTGGTGAAATATCTAAGTGATCTCTCCAACTGACTGACTAGGGTGGATTAGTCTCACCACTGAATCCAATCGTTCAAGTGTTTTAGTTTCCAGAGCCAAAAATCTTCAAGAGCTCTCCAAATCGATTTGAGAAAATAATCATGAATAATGGGAATGAGCTCCAATTTCACTTTATATACCCTTTTTCCTTTTCTTCTCTAATAATTAATTATAAAATGACTTTATAAAATCTCTCTTTAATATTTCCCCAAAGTCACTTTGTAATACCTTTTAATTTAATTATTCAATATCACCTTTAAATGTTTATTTTTCGCCAGGTAACATTAAATAATTTAATTAATTAATTCCCTTGCATCAAATATAGCCTACATGAATTAAATGGGCTATTAAGTCCTCTTGGAGCGTTCACTGGGAAAGGGACATTACATTCATCCCTTCCCGATATTGCTTGTTCTCAAGCAACTGCAAGTTAGGGTGCTACAAAATCTGATCTCCTTCTCACATAGCATCCTTCACTGGAAAGTCTCTCCATCTGATAAGATACTCTATGATCACTCTACTCCTTAATCTCCTCTCCCTGACATCCAGAATCTCCTTAAGAATCAACACCAACTACCCATCCTCATTCAATGGGGATAACTCTGCTCAAGAAGTGACTTGTTGTCCAATGCCTTCTTGAGGCATGATACGTGAAAAACATTATGAATCTTGCTCCCCTCTAGTATCTCAAGCTCATAAGATATTTCCCCAACTCATCAAATTACCCTGTGTGGACCATAAAAGCGTGGTTTCAACTTTTTTTGCACCACTTTTCTTCAGTGAATATTGTTTGTACGGTTGCAACCTCTAGAAGACCAAGTCTCCTACCTCAAAACTGCACTCAACTCTGTGTTTGTCTACATACATCTTCTATTGATCTTAGGCAATCTACAGGTTATCCTTAAGGGTCTTATGGATATCATGGCTCTCATGTATCCAATCCTTGGCTTTGGGAGCCCTGTTATCCCGAAACACCAAATCCACAAATGAAGGAGCATCATAGCCATATAATGCTCAGAACGAGGTAATATCAATGGACATATGTTAAATGGTATTGTAGCAATGTTCTCCTAGATGCAACCACTTGATCCATGCATTATGTTGTCCTGACACATAGTTATGCAGATACCCCTCAACCCATTTATTCACAATATCCATCTGGCCATCCATCTGAGGGTGATAACTGGTACTAGGATTCAACTCTGTGCCGGCCAATTTGAACAGCTCTTGCCAAAATGCACTAAGAAAGTTGTTGTCTCGATCACTGACAATGTACTTAGGCAACCCATGGAGTCTAAATACCTCCTTGAAGAACATATCTGCCACCTGTGGTGCCTTATACTCCGATGAAATTGCAAATAAGTGAGTGAACTTGTTCAACCAATCAACAACTACATAAATGAAATCCATGCCATGCACCTTCGGTAGACCTATGATGAAATCCATCGACGCACTCTCCCACTTTTGTTCCGGAATGGGTAAAGGTTGCAGTAATCCTTCTAGATGAGTATGTTCTAACTTGTTCTACTGACAAGTCATGCATTCCCTCAAATGTCGCAACACACTATCATTGAGGCCCTTCCATGAGAACCTCTCTTTGATGTGCCTATAAGTTTTGAAGTATCCAGGGTGCCCTGCCAATGGTGTATTATGAATAGCCCTCACAATCTTCTCCTTAAGTGTGGACTCCATAACTAAATATATTTGGTCCTTGTAGAAGATAATTTCATCCACCACTCTATACCTATCATTCTGAATGTGACCATCCATCAACTCACAAACAAATTTATTCTTGGAATATTCCACCAGAAGGTGAGACTTCCAATCAGCTGAAACCTCTATAATGGAACATGCAGTCAGTTACCTGGAAAGGGAATCAACAACAATATGTTTCTTTCCCTTCACATATTCGATGTCAAAATCGAAATCCTATATCTTGTTGACCCACTTATGTTGCCTCTCATTCGGATCCTTCTGTTCCAGGAAATACCACAAACTGTTGTGGTCAATCATAACCACAAATATTCCACCTACCAAATATCATTTGAACTTCACCAAGGCATGGATAATGGCAAGCATCTCCTTGTCATAGATGGAATAGAGTCTCTTTGGTCCTATGATCTTATGACTCTCAAATTTTATCGGAAGCCTGTTATGCATCAAGACAACTCCTATACCCTCACCCAAAGAATCACACTCAAGCACAAAGGGCTGAGTGAAATAAGTAAGTGTCAATACTAGACAAGTTCTCATCACCTCCTTGAGCTTGTCAAATTCATTCTGAGATTCCCCTATCCACCTAAAGGCTCTTTTCTTCATGAGATTTGTTATGGGTGCACCCAAATGTGAAAACCCCTTAAAAAAACATCTATAATAAGTGCACAATCCAAAATATCCACGCAAATCTGTAAGGGTCTTAGGTGGTGGCCAATCCAATATGGCATGTATCTTCTCCCGATGCACCTACACACCCTGTGCACTGATCACATGGCCCAAATACAAAATCTTTGTCCTGCCAAATTCACATTTTGATGCCTTATCATATAATGGATGCTCCCCCAGAATGCTCAATACCTAGTCCAGATGCCTCAAGTGATCCTCCCATGTCCTATTGTATATAAGAAGATCATCAAATAACACCAAAAGAAACTTTTGCAACTGCTTGTTAAAAATGTGGTTCATGCAAGAGTAGAAAGTGGTAGGCGCATTGGTCAACCAAAAAGGCATGACCAAGAACTCATAGTGCCCATAATGGCACCTAAAAGCAGTCTTGTGAACATTTTGCTCCCTGACGTTGATTTGGAAATATCTCGATCGAAGATCAATCTTCAAGAAATATACTGCCCCATGCAATTCATCCAACATCTCATCAATCTTGGGAATAGGATATTTGTTTTTGATAGTTTTGTTATTCATAGCCCGATAGTCAATACACATCCTCATAGTTTCATCCTTCTTAACCAAGACCATTGAAGAAGCGAATGGACTGGAACTGGGTTTGATATGCCCCATATCTAATAACTCCTTGATGGCCTTCTCTATTTCATCCTTGAACTTCTTAGGGTGTCTATAAGGAGTAGTTATCACTAGTTTGGCCCCTTCTTCTAACTCAATGGTGTGCTCGAGGCCTTTATCCGAAGATCTCCCTAGAGGAATATCTTCAAAAACCCGGTCATGTTTTCCCAACGTTGACTAAATGTCTACATGATAAAGTTGGTTGCTATTTGAAGGCTTCTTATATGTAATCAGACACTCTATTGCGCAAGATACATCTCTGTGCTTGAATATGCTTTCCATATGCTTGGCTAAAACAATCTTAGGAGTACTATTGGCCATACCCCTTAGAACCTCCTTCTTACCATCCGCTACCATGAACTCCTGCTCCATTGTTTGGTAGTTCTGAGAATGTTTTCCCAAGGAATAAAGTCACTGAACACCCAAGATGACATTAGTGTCTTTTAGTTCAACTACATAAAAGTCATTTTTCACTGTGTAGTTTCCCAAAGTCTCATCCAACCGAGGAACCTTCTATGTGCATGTCATACTGTACCCATCAGCTACCACTACACTAAATCCCTCAAAGTCTTCTGCAAGAATGCCTCTCCTAGCCACCATAGATGAGTCAATGAAGTTGTGGGTTGCCCCACCGTCAATCAAAATTGTGACATGTTGTCCTTGTAATACTCCATTGATTATGAAAGTGTGAAATCTAGGAACACTTGATATAGTGGCAATAGTCCCACTCTTAACCTCCTCATGCGACTACTCATCATCTGTACGGCTATGTTCGCTTCCCTGAATGTGTCATGCTTCCTGTTATCGCACAGTTTGTAGGAAGGGTTTAGGTTAGCTTGAGTCAAGGCTTCAAACT
>ML819962.1:57558-78132 GCA_009831015.1 Picea engelmannii | reverse complement strand
AAGAAAAAATAATTCTATGTTCCATTAAAAACTAACAAACTATCACACATTAATGTGACATAAACTCATGGATGAGAAAATCGATGTAGAATGATTCACAAATTCAAAAATATCAAAGGAAACAAAGGGTAGAAAAATTAAAAAGGTAAAAAGTGAGGTTGAAGGGCAAAGTAGTGGGCCCACTAATAAACACTAGAGTAAAACAAGTCGAGGGATCCTCCACCAAAGTAATTTAACTAAATGGGCGTGCTCTACACATTGAACCAAGTAATCAAATGCAATATTCTTGATTGGTCTTGCATAACAAGGTATGTCAAAGGTCCAACCATCAATATTGGGATCCCCACCAAGACCATTGCTAAGTTGTTGATCATAACCATGTTCTTTCCTAACTCGCACTTGAACTTAGCATCAAAATATTAACATTTTTATTTAATGAATGAAAAACTTTGATTAAATTTGTTGCACTCTAGTTACAACAATATACTCGTTAAAATTTCAACATGCCACTTGTGCGAATTGAACCGGTGTGGATGATAACACTCCCTAGGCTAGACCCAATTGACAACCATAAATATGAAGTCTATCCGGAAAAAACTAAAAAAATTAGCCTTACGTAGCAAACCAAATTATACATTTATGATTCATTAAGACTAACAACTACTATTTTGGAGTGAAATTATGTGATTCTAGTCATATGTTTCTAGTAATAATAATGTTAAAACATAAAATAATATTATTTGCATAGCTAAAAAATAATATTATTTGCATAACTAAAATAAAATCAATGTAGATTATAACATTAACAATATTAACTGTGCCTTTTGCATTTAGAATTTTACCAAAAACTTTACTAGAAACACATAACTCTAACATACGCTATATTACCATTAAAGAAACACATAACAGTTATATTACCATTAAAGAAACACATAACAGTTATATTACCATTAAAGAAACACATAACTCTAACATAAGCTAACACACTCAAAATTCCTTATCTCTTTGCACTCAAGTAGAGAATTCTACAAACCCACTCTCTGTTATGATCAGAGGTTAAGGCATATTCCTAAGGCATGCATCCAAAATGCTGCGTTTCATGTACTAGTGGAGTCTAATATGTTATGAAAATGAAATTAGACTTGACTCAGGAAAATGTAATTTTATAACATATCGAGCTGCTTACCTCAAAGCGGAGGTAGAATGGAATGAATTCGCCCATAATTCGACTGGTATAGAAGAAGTGGTGGACACTGAATTCACCATTAAGTCAATTAATTCATCCATCATGCATCCAGTATAATAGCGCTGCATTACCATCAATTGAGTACGAATAGTTGTTGCACTACCAAAATCAATTATAAACGAATCATATGTATATTCTACTAAAAATATATTAATATTAAATTTAAACCAACTCAATCAAATAAACGTATAACTTGATTATAGCTCAAGTGTTGGCATTGGTTTCCGCTGGAGTGGACCCAACAAGTATGGTTCCCCACCCAAAAAGTATGGTTCCAGATGTAAATGAAAAAAAGGCAGTGTTTAATTAGAACAAACAAACAAGAAAAAATACTTACTGCAAAACAGAGAAAAAGAGAAAACAGGGCCGACCGACAAAAAAAAAATAAACATAAGAAAAAGGATTATCATACACAACACCCAACTACAAAGAAAAAAATTTAATCAACAAACAGATACAAAATATCAAGAAAAACAAAAATCCAACCCATTTTTTCCATTGCATACTCTCTAGTTTTTCTTGCTTTCTCTGGATCACCCGTAAAAAAACAAAACCATTCCCATCATATCAAATGAAGTAAAAACGTAAAAAAAAACAAAAATTGTATTGTTATTTAGTAACATATAATAACATAAATAAAATTATACAGAGTTCTGCCCACCTTTATAAAATTTACAACTACAAATTCTAACGTCTAATTAGATAGAAGAGATGAGATGCCAATATTACGAATAAATGATACAAACAAACCCTTTTCGATTTGATTCATACCTGCCAATTTTTTTTTATATCAATGCCTTGAGCATTTCACGTATGGTAGCATAACCATTTATGTCCTGCAAAAATTTGTAAACTCAACGATTAGGGAAATTAACTAAAAAAACATTGATTAGAGTCAATCATTACGGAAAAATGTAATGATGATGTGTTGATACTAGAGAAATAAGAGATGTCGAGTACAATATAAATTGGTTGCAAATTTTGAGATATGGAAATTTATAGTAGCAGAGTACATACCCTGAGTGTGAAATACAATATCATTTTTATAAATAAATATTCATTCAGACTGCAGAGGTGGAATATAAGTATAGAAAATTGCAACGCCTTCTTTTTAGAAAATCCAATTCTTCAAGTTGTATAAGTGGAAATTATGTGATTCTAAGTGGAAATTATGTGATTATAATTATGTGTTTTTAGTAATAATGTTTAAAAATAAACCAATATTATTTACATATCTAAAATAATATCAATGTATACTATAACAGAAACAATACTAATTATTCCTTTTGCATTTAGACTTTGATCTAAAACTCTCAAATTATATTTACTATCACACTTAACTTTAACACATGTTAACACAATCAAAACTCCTTATCTATCTGTAGTTCACTTGAACACTGTATAAACCCACTCTCTGTTTTGATCAGAGGTTAAAACAGATTCGTGAGGCCTACGTCCAAAATACTGTGTTCCGTGTGCGAGTGGAATCTAATGATATGCAAAGAAATCAGACATGGCTATACAAAATATAATTTTATAACATATCGAGCTTCCTGCCTCAAAGTGGAGGCAGAGAAGATATGGAAGAGAAGATTGGGATGAATTCATCGTTACTGCACTACCATCGAGTATTAATGGTGTTGCACTACTAGAATCAATTAAGAACGAATCATATGTATATTCAACGAAAAATATATTTATATTAAATTTAAACCAGCTCAATTAAATCAAATTATGACCTCATTACAACTCAGTGTTGGCGTTGGTTTCCTATGGAGTGGACCTGGCAGGTATGTTTTTGGATGTAAATGAAAGAAGGTGGCAGGTATGTTTTTGGATGTAAATGAAAGAAGGTAGCATTTAATGAAAACAAACACAACACCCAGTCACATGAAATTTTTTTATAGCAAAATATTAAAAAAAACCAAATATCTAACCCATTTTTTCCATTGCATGAGCTCCGGTTTTTCCACTTTCTCTGGATCTTCCGCTTTCTCTAGATCACCTCTAAAAAAGTAAACCCATTACAATTAGATCAAATGAAGTAAAGACTTAAAAATGAGCAGAACTTATTGTTATTTAGTAACATATAATAACATAGCATATTCCTAATTAGTGAATATGGCTAGCCAGAACTCTCTGAAACGAAACTGCACTTTACACTTAAATCAGGAAAAATAATTCTTATCAATTAATTTAAATGAAATGTAACACTACTGTATAATTTTTATTAATTAATTCAAATGAGATGTAGCTACTGTCTGCCAAAAAAAAGATATCAATGCCTTGAGCATTTCACAGATAGTAGCATAGCCATTTTATGTCGTGCAAAAATTTATTTTGTAAACTCAACGATTAGGGAAATTAACTAAAAAAAACATTGATTATGCGTTGATACTATATATTATATAATGAATATAATGAAAAAATGTGTAGACTCAGCTTAGGGAAATATGTAATGATCACGTGTTGATACTTGGGAAATAAGAGAGGCCAGTACAATATAAATTGGTTTCAAATTTTGATATGATGGAAATTAGTTGCAAATTTTGAGATAATGGAAATTTATAGTAGCAGAGTACATACCATGTGAGTATGAAATAGGATATCACGAGGTGGAAATTATGGAATATAAATACAGAGAATTGCAGTCCCTCTTTTTAGAAAATCCAATTCTTAAGCTGCAGAGGTTGAAATTATGTGATTCTAATTATGTGTTTCTAATAATAAGGATAAAAAATAAATCAAATATCATTTGCATACTTATTCTTCAAGCTGTAGAGGTTGAAATTATGTGATTCTAATTATGTGTTTCTAGTAATAAGGATAAAAAATTAACCAAATATCATTTGCATAGTTATTCTTCAAGCTGCAGAGGTTGAAATTATGTGATTCTAATTATGTGTTTCTAGTAATAAGGATAAAAAATAAACCAAATATCATTTGCATAATTAAAACAATATCAATTTAGACATAATATTAACAATACTAACTGCGACTTTTGCATTTAGACTTTGACCTAAAACTCTCAAATCATAGTTACTATTACTGTTAAAGATACAACCAACTCTAACACAGCCTAACATAATATCTCTCTGCATTCCACTAAAGCACTCTATAAATTTGCTCTCAAGAATCTGCTCAAGCACTGTATAAACCCATTTAGACTTTGACCTAAAACTCTTTACTGTTAAAGATACAACCTACTCTAACACAGTCTAACATAATATCTCTCTGCATTCCACTAGAGCACTCTATAAATTTGCTCTCAATAATCTGTTCAATTACTCTATACTTTGACCTAAAACTCTCAAATCATAGTTACTATTACTGTTAAAAATACAACCAACTCTAACACAATCTAACATAATATCTCTCTACATTCCACTAGAACACTCTATAAATTTGCTCTCAACAATCTACTCAAACACTCTATAAACCCGCTCTCTATTATGATCAAAGATTAAAATAATTTTGTGATACCTACATCCAAAATGTTGTATTCAATATGTTAAGTAAAGAAATGAAACATAACTAAAGAAAATATAATTTTATAATATATCAAGCTGCCTACCACAAAGCGGAGGCAAAGAAGAAATGGCATGGATTCACCCTTAATTTGACTGGCACAAAATAAGTGGACGCTGAATTCACCATTAAGTCAATTAATTCAGCCATCATGCGTCCAATACAATAACACTGCCCTACCAGAATCAATTGAGTACGAATAGTGTTTCACTACCAGAATCAATTCAGAACAAATCATATGTATATTCATAAAAGATATTTATATTAAATTTAAACCAAATCAATTAAGTCAAATTATAACCTGATTAGAGCTCAGTGTTGGCTTTGGTTGCCGCTGGAGTGGACTTGGCAGGTATGGTTCCGGATGTAAATGAAAAAAAGGAAGTGTTTTAAAAAAAAAAACCTGACTGCAAAACAGAGCAAAAGAGAAAACAGGCCGGCCGACAATCAAAAATTAAAAATAAACAGAAAAAATGACTACCATACACAACACCAAAACAAAAAAACTAAATTAATTAATCGACTAAAAAGCAAAATATTAAAAAAACACAAAAACAAAAAACGATCCACGCTTTCCATTACACGAGCTCCATTTTTTTTTTAGCTTTTTTCTGGATCACCTGTAAAAAAGGAAACCCATTCCAATAAGATCAAATGAAATAAAAACGTAAAAATGAGCAGAATTGTACTGCAATTTAGTAACATATAATAACTTAAATAATTAATTAATTAAAAAGCATCAATTATGCTTTGATACAAGAGATTGCAAAAATGTGTAAACTCAACCATTATGGAAAAATATATTGATCATGTGTCGAGTACACTATAAACTCCGTTGCAAATTCTGAAATTATGGAAATTTAAAACAATATCATTTGCACAAATAAATATTCATTTAGAGAACAGAGTTTGATCTGAAACTCTCAAATCATAAATCATAGTTAATATTATCATTAAAAACACACCTAACTCTAACACAAGTTAACACAACCAAAACTCCTTATTTTTCTGCACTCCATTCAAGCACTCGATAAACCCACTTTCTGCACTCTACTTAAACACTCTATAAACTCACTCTCCATTATGATCTAACACAGGCTGACAAAACCAAAACTACTTATCTCTCCAACACAGGCTAACACAACCAAAATTCCTTATCTCTCCGCACTCCATTCAAGCACTCTATAAACCCACTTTCTGCACTTTACTTAAACACTCTATAATCTCACTCTCTATTATGATCTATCTCAGGCTAACACAACCAAAACTCCTTATCTCTCCAACACCAGCTAACACAACCAAAACTCCTTATCTCTCTGCACTCCATTCAAGCACTCTATAAACCCACTTTATGCACTCTACTTAAACACTCTATAAACTCACTCTCTATTATGATCTAATAACAGGCTAACACAACCAAAACTCCTTATCTCTCCAACACAGGCTAACACAACCAAAACTCCTTATCTCTCTGCACTCCATTCAAGCACTCTCTAAACCCACTTTCTGCACTCTAGTTAAACACTCTATAAACTCACTCTCTATTATGATCTAACACAGGTTAACACAACCAAAACTCCTTATATCTCCAACACAAGCTAACACAACCAAAACTCCTTATATCTCCAACACAAGCTAACACAACCAAAACTCCTTATCTCTCTGCACTCCATTCAAGCATTCTATAAACCCACTTTCTGCACTCTATAATCTCACTCTCATAAACACTCCATTCAATCACTCTCATAAACACTCTTTCTGCACTCTACTTAAACACTCTGTAATCTCACTCTCTATTATGATCAGAGGTTAAGATAGATTCTATAATCTCACTCTCATAAACACTCCATTCAATCACTCTATAAACCCACTTTCTGCACTTTACTTAAACACCCTGTAATCTCACTCTCTATTATGATCAGAGGTTAAGATAGATTCGTGAGACCTACGTTATAGATATGATATGCAAGGAAATTAGACATAACCAAAAGAAAATATAATTTTATAACATATCGAGCTACTTACCTTAAAGCCGATGAATTCGCCCTTAATTTTTCTCCCACAGAAGAAGTGGACGTTGAATTCACTATTAAGTCAATTATTTCATCCATCATGCGTCCAGTACAATAGTTGCTGCACTACCATCAATTGAGTACAGATAGTATTGCAGTACCAGAATCAATTAATAACGAATCATATGTATATTCAACAACAAAAAAAATATTTATATTAAATTTAATCCAACTCCATAAAATCAAATTGTACTCCCAGTACAAGAGCGCAACACTACCATCAATTGAGTACGAATAGTGTTGCATTACCAGATTCAATTAATAATAAATCATATGCATATTAAAAAAAAAACAAATTGTATGAAATTTAAACCAAGTTAATTAAATAAAATTATAACCTGATTAGAGCTCAATGTTGGCGTTGGTTGCCGCTGCAGTGGACTCGGGCAGGTATGGTTCCGGATGTAAATGAAAGAAGGAAGTGTTTAATTAAAACAAATAAACAAGAAAAAAAACTTACTGCAAAACAGAGCAAAAGAGAAAACATGGCCAGCCAACAACCAAAAAATAAAAATAAACAAAAGAAAATATTACCATACACCCAAACACAAAGAAAAAAAATCAATTAATAGAAGCAAAATATAAAAACAAAAATCCGATCCATTCTTCCCATTGCACGAGTTCTAGTTTTTCCGCTTTCTTTGGATCACCTGTAAAAAGGAAACCCATTCCAACCCATTGGATCAAACGAAGTAAAAAATAAAAATGATCATAGTAACATATAATAACATAAATAAAACTATACAGAGTTCTGCCCGTCTTTGTAATAATCATTCTGTAAGTGTAGGAGATGAGATGCCAATATTATGAATAGATGATATTAGCAAACAAACTCTTTTCGACTTGATTCATTTTGTGACATACAGATCCCGTATCCTCTGAACATTCCTAATTAATGAATATGGCTAGCCAGAAATCCCCTGAAACGAAACTGCACTTGAAATCATGAAAAATAATTCTTATCATTTAATTCAAATAGGATGTAACTATTCTTACATCTGCTTAAAAAAATCAATGTCTCAAGCAGATGGTAGCATAGCCATTTTATGTCCTGCAAATATTTGTAAAACTCAACCATTAAGAAAATTAACTAAAAAAACATACATTATTAATTAAAAAAACATATATTATAAGTTGATACAAGAGAAAGCAAAAATTTGTAAATCCAGTTGCAAGTTTTGAGATGATGGAAATTTATAGTAAAAGAATACATACAATGCGAGTATGAAAGACGATATCATTTGCACAAATACATATTCACTCAGGCTGCAGAGGTGGAAATTATGGAATACAAGTACAGAGAATTGGAGTGTTTTCTTTTTAGAAAATCCAATTCTTCAAGCTGTAAAGGTGAAAATTATAGAATATAAGTACAGAGAATTGGAACACCCTGTTTCCTGAAAATCCAATTCTTCAAGCTGCAGATGTGGAAATTTTGTGATTTTAATCATGTGTTTAAGGTGAAAATTATAGAATATAAGTACAGAGAATTGGAACACCCTGTTTCCTGAAAATCCAATTCTTCAAGCTGCAKATGTGGAAATTTTGTGATTTTAATCATGTGTTTCTAGTATTAAGGTTAAAAAATAAACCAAAAAAATAAGTCAATTAATTCATCCATCGTGCGTCTAGTATAATAAAGCTGCACTGCCATCAATTGAGTACTAATAGTGTTGCACTACTAGAATCAATTAAGAAGAATCATATGTATATTCAGAGAAAAATATATTTATATTAAATCTAAACCAATTCAATTAAATCAAATTATAATTTTATTAGATTATAACTTTATTAGAGCTCAGTGTGGTTGGAGTGGACCGGGCAGGTATGGTTCTGGATGTAAATGAAAGAAGGTAGCCTTTAATTAAAACAAGGAAGCAAAAACAACTTACTGCAAAACAAAGCAAAAGAGAAAACAAGGCGAGCCTACCAAAAAATGAAAATAAAAAATAAAAATAAACAAAAGAAAAAACTATTTATATTAAATCTAAACCCATTCAATTAAATCAAATGATAACCTTATTAGAGCTCAGTGTTGTTGGAGTGGACCGGGCAGGTATGGTTTAGAGCTCAGTGTTGTTGGAGTGGACCGGGCAGGTATGGTTCGGGATGTAAATGAAAGAAGGTAGCCTTTAATTAAAAGGCACAAACAAGCAAAAACAACTTACTGCAAAACAGAGCAAAAGAGAAAACAGGGCGACCCTACACCAACAAAAATGAAAATAAAAAATAAAAATAAACAATAGAAGGACTACCATATACAATACCCAATAATGAAAAAATTTAATCAACCAACAACAGAAGCAAAATATTAAAAAACAAAAAAAAATATGATCCATTCTTTACATTGCATGAGCTTCAGTTTTTTCTGCTTTCTCTGGATCACCTGTTAAAAAAGAAACCCATTCCAACCACATCAAATGAACTAAAAACATATAAATGAGCAGAAATAATGTATTGTTATTTAATAATATATAATAACATAAATAAAACTATACAGAGTTGAGTTATGTGAGCCTTTGTAAAATTTACAGCAAATTCTAACGTCTAATCAGACTGGAAGAGATGAGATGCCAATATTACCAATAAAGGATACCAACAAACAAACTATTTTCGATTCCATTCATTATGTGACTAGCTCTGGTACCGCTCTTGCTCAAATAGCTGGCTGGATCGGGCGGGGTGGCGTTCCTTCCCATTAACCGGAGCCCCGAGCTACCCATTAACTTAAGACCCAGTAGTTTCGGTATCGGCAACCGCAGGCAGCCCCGTGTTTGGGTCGAACAAGGATACCAACAAACAAACTATTTTCGATTCCATTCATTATGTGACTTACAGATCCATCATCCTCTAAAAATTAATGAATATGGCTAGTCAGAACTCTCTGAAACAAAACTGCACTTAAAATCAGGAAAAATAATTCTTATTAATTAATTCCATGGGCTGTAACTACTGGTACCTCGTTATCTGCCCAAAAAAATATTAATGTCTTGAGCATTTAAAAAATAGTAGCATAGCTATTTTATGTCCTGCAAATATTTGTATATTTGTAAACTCAACCATGAGGGAAATTAACTAAATTGGTTATGCATTGATAAATTGGTCATATACTATACCAGAGAATGCAAAAAAAAATTGTGTGATACCAGAGAATGCAAAAAAAATGTGTAAACTCAATCATTAGGAAAAAATAACTCAACCATGAAGGAAAATAACTAAAAAAGCATTGGTTATGCATTGATACCAGAGAATGCAAAAAGTGTAAACTCAACCATGATAGAAAAATATAATGATCATGTGTTGATACTAGAGAAATAAGAGAGGCCGAAAACAATATAAATTCTGTTGCGAATTCTGAAATGATGACAATTCATAGAGGCCGAGAACAATATAAATTATGTTGCGAATTTTGAGATGATATAAATTCACAGAGGCCGAGAACAATATAAATTCTGTTGCGAAATCTGAGATGGTGAAAATTCATAGTAGCAGAGTACATACCTTGTGAGTATTTATCCATTCAAGCTGCAGAGGTGGAAATCATGGAATCAATATAACTACAGACAATTGCACCATCCTCTTTCCAGAATATCCAACTCTCCAGGCTGCAGAAGTGGAAATTATAGAATGAAGAGAAGTACTGCAGCACGTTCACCGAGATAAAGATGGTATGTGTGATGTCTGAATCAAAGCGCAAATATCTCCTGAAAACACGGCTTATATTAAACTATATACACATTAAGATCACAATGTTTTTTGCTTTTCCACCGACCTAAATCCAACGGCTTATATTATGGGCTTTTTTGTTTTCTTGAAATGGTTTAATGATAAGGACTTGTAACTAACATTTCCCTGCCCACTCCTCTTTTTGCTTTTTTTCAAACGAAATAAGAACGTTGTATTGATAGTGACTCGTAACTACTTGCTCACCACTCATTCCCATGAAAACACAAATCAAATTATAATCCAAAACAATTATCTCAATTTAAATGAGATGTCTTTTAAAGTGATCCATTTTCACTAAAATCTAAAATCTGATCCATCATAATAAATTTTTAAAGAAAGATTTGTAATTTTAATGATGTGGAATGGTTGGCAGGTCTCATAACCTCTAGAGTAGAGTTAGGACTAGAATACAATTTTGTAGAATTACAATTTTATATTTATAATTAAAAATAATTTGAAACATTATAGAAAAGGAAAGGATGATGAATTAAAAAATATATTTTAATTATTATTTTTTATATATAATCATAGAAACCTAAATCAAATTATAATAACAAAAATTTAAATAAATTTGAAAGAAGTTCATATACATATATAATTATTGGTTGATTGTGACCTAAATCAAACTATAATTACGAAAATTTAAATAAATTTGAAAAAAGTTCATATACATATATAATTATTGGTTGATTGTGATGTTGTTATTGCTTGATAAAATGATATCTATTTTCGGTTCAATAATAATATTCTTGAGATAACCACTATTAAATCAATTATTCCTTAGATTTTATTTATAGTTGATAATTGAGATTTAGGGTAGTAGCTATTCAATATTGAGTGATTTATCCTAGGACAATTATCCTCCACCCAACTTCTTTTTAGTGCTTCTTAAGGGTTTTGTCTCAACATTTTGTGTGGAGAAGATTGAGTTCTATTGCTCTGCCTTTCCCACCTCCTTTTTGAGATGTGTTGTGTGGGTGTGGGTGTGTGTGTGTGTGTGTGTGTGTGTGAAACAACAATCATTCAAATATACCCATCTTGTGGTCCATTGGAATAGATTTTATATGATAAAATCTTCTCTCCTTAAGATCGATTCAACATGGAGCACAATCCGGTTGTGTCTATCAGATTCAATATTATTGAATGTGTCAGGGGAAACTACAGAAAATGCATTATGGGACACAGGGTCTCCACTCAGTGAACTTGTAACATAGCACATGTGTTCATGAGGTATTAAAGAATACCTCTAATTTCACTACAGAAATTATGGGACACAGGGGAAACTACAGAAAATGCATTATGGGACACAGGGTCTCCACTCAGTGAACTTGTAACATAGCACATGTGTTCATGAGGTATTAAAGAATACCTCTAATTTCACTAGATATTGATAAATACATCCCAAAATCCTTTTGTTAAACCCCTCTCCCATTACATCTTTTGAATTAAAAAAACCCTTATTTTTACGAGACATCCCCTATTTTTACTAGATACCCATTTTTATACTCCCCAATACCTATAAACCCCCCCATACCCCACATCCTCCCCCCAATACCTATAATATATTGACTCTATTTTTTACAATTTTAAAACCCCCTTTATGAATGAACATGATAAGGTATTGGCCAATAAGGTGAAACCCCTATGTTATGGGATAAGTTGGGAATTTGTATCAGTCTAAGTTTGACGCAGTAGCAAAGCCCTTCAACAAGTCTAACAACTACAGGATTGTGCTATGCTTTCATAATGCACAACGGAGCTCATGTTTGGACATTTAACATAAAATTCAATTGCTATTAATAAGATCAAAATAGAAGAAATTGATTAGAATCTCAAGAACAAAAACATACTATGAATCCTTGCATTTTTCATTTATTGCAGAAATTATTCTGATTGATAATAATAATAATAATCTAATTTTAAGGTCATGGCTAAGCCAGACAAAAAATTGGTGTATGAGACCCCCTTGTTTTAGGGACAATGGACCCCCCTCCGCCTAGAATTCTACATAGGTATACATACCCTACCCCCTTATGGATTTGAACTTGTGACCTCTTAGGAGGAAACACATGTTCTTACAATGTGATCAATAAATGCATTCTTCGTCGCCAGACAAGAATTGGTTTATTTCGTTTTTCCTTTGTGTATTATACATTCTTTTCTTGATCTCGTTCTCTGTGGAGGTCTGAACCACTTCAATTGGTCCCCAGTGAATCTCGATTCAATTCTTCACTAGATGATCAACCCTTTCAACTCCTTTCTTCTCCCTTTTTATGCCCAATGCTTCTCTTTTCTATCTGTTTCCATCTGTTGAGGAGATGAAAAGTCATGATTGTTCGCGGCCCAATTGTCTCCCAATTCAAAAAAAATTCCCTCTTCTTTCACCAGCGATTGCCACTTGGCATTTTATCTTCATGGGACACGTGGAGTGGAATTGCAGCATATTCCCTATAGCGTGGATTTGCAACATATTTCCTATAGCGTGGAGTTGCAACATATTTCCTATAGTGTAGAGTTGCAACATAGGAGTCACATCACTGACATTCATCATTTGGGCACAAGTCGTAGCATTGTTATTTGTAACAAGGAGTCACAACATGAGCTGTAAAATAGAGTTGCAACCATCTTTATTCATCCTATTGAACTTTTATATAATTGAAATGTTTTTGGGTGATGTGGATTTCCCAGAACCAAAGATGCTCATGCATCATATGCCCTTGGTAAGAAAAACATGAGCTCCTAGCTCATGTGGTGATTGCTTCAGAGGATGAAAAGTTTCGTAGGCGTACCAGTTCTTCTTCGGAAACCCACGATGCATCCTCATACCCTATGTTTTTCCATTTGACTAAATATTCCAAATATTCATTGTTGCAAGTTTTTCTACCAATTCTTGTGGCCAAAATTTCTTCCACTTCCTCAACTTGCTTCACTAGTAATTATTGTTCCCATCCATCTAGAGTACCTTCATGATCACCTTTTTCTCCTTCATGAAACTCATACAGATCAACAACATTGAATGTTGGAGATATATCAAACTTGTTCGGGAGCTCCAACTGATAAGCGTTATCAGAAATTTTCTTCAAGATTATGCACGGTCCTATTTTCGTATATTTAAGTTTGTTATAGGTACCTCTGGGAAATCGTTCCTTTCTCAAGTGAGCCATGACTACCTAACCTTCTTTAAAGATTTTTTTCCTTCGCCACAGATATGTCCTTTGTTTATATTGGTTATATTGTTTGCATGTAGTTTCTGCTTCACATACTCATGCAATTCCTGTATATTGTTTGAAACATCACTTGCATCGACACTCCTTTTATCTCCTAGATCCAGTAAATCAACCAAATCTACCACCCCTTTAGTGACATGCCATACAAAATTTGAAATGGTCTCTTTCCTATAGATCTGTTCACTAAATCATTGTAAGTGAATTCAACTTATGCCAAAGCTAAATCCCCCTGAATAGGATTTTCACCACTCAAACTGCTCAATAAGTTTCCAAAACTTCGGTTTACCACCTTAGTCTACCCATCTTTTTCGGGATGATAGGACGAACTGTATAGCAACTTAGAACCCAAAATTTTCCAAAGTGTTCTCCAAAAGTGACCAAGAAATAATGTGTCTCTATCTGAAGTAATACTCCTCGATAGGCCATGTAACCTTACCACTTCTCTGAAAAATAAGACAACCACTTCACTAGCATCACTAGTCTTCTTACATGCTACAAAGTGTGCCATTTTTGAAAACCTGTATACTACCACCATCGCAAAATCATGATTCCTCTGTGTCATAGGTAGTCCCAAAACAAAATCCATGTTTACATCTTCCCATAGTCTTTCAGGTATCGACAATGGAGTGTAAAGTCCTGTATTTTGGATTCTACCTTTGGCTAGTTGACAAACTCTACAACCCTCAACAATTTTTTTGACATATTTGTAGATGTTGTGCCAAAAGTATCGTTCTTTCACCAATGTTGTGGTCTTTTCTATGCCACAATGTCCTCCTAAATCTCCATTGTGCAACTCTCTAATGAGATATAACCTCAATGAACTCTGTGGAATACACAACAACTAGTTCTTAAAAAAAAAATCATTATTGAATATGGTAATCCAAGAATGGTGTTCGGTCCATACTCCATGGTTCCTTGCATGCTTTCCAAGCCTATGCAAAATTTGCATGCGTCATATTTCTTGTAGCGCAGAGTTGCATCATAGGATTCGTAGCACTGTCATTCATTATTTGGGCATGATTCACAACACTATTATTTGTAACAAGGAGTTGCAACAAGAGCTACAAAATAGAGTTGCAACCATCTTTATTCATCCTAATTGAACTTGTACATAATTGAAATGTTTTTGGGTGATGTGGATTTCCCAGAACCAAAGATGCTACTGCATCAAAATCCCTGGTAAATAAATTGTTCATACAAAAGAAGTTGTATAACCTGAGGATGAAAGATGGAGACTCGATGACAGAGCATTTTAACACCTTCAATACTGTGGTAAGTATGCTATTATCTATTGATATTAATATTTTTGAGAAGACAAATGTATCAATTTATTGTTCTCTTTACCAAACTCGTGGGATAGTCTGGTTGTGACCATAGGTAGTAATACAACTACCTTAAGTTTCAATGATCTGGTCTCATCCTTGTTGTTGGAGGAGATGAGGCAGAAGAACATGGAAGGATGGAGAGAAGATGCATTATTTGCAAGAGGATGCTCCTAGGAAATAAATAGATCTAAGTCCTCAAGTGGGAGATCTAAATCTAAGGGAAGATCTAAATCTCCCGGAAATTTTGTAAAGGTATGTTGGAGATGTGGAAAACAAGGGAACTACAAGAAGCAATGTAGATCCAAAAGTGTTAAGAGAGGGAAGGGATATGAATATGCTCCTTGTATAGAAGAAAAAACCTTCGAGGAAGAAGGAGGGGATGTGTACTTGGCTTCTTCAAGAACACATGTAGATCACGAGGCATGGCTAGTTGAATCAAGTGCATACTTTCATATGACTCCTCACAAGGAGTGGTTTTGCGAGTATGAAAGGTATGATGGAGGTGATGTTTTCCTAGGTGATGACTTGACAACCAAAATCATAGGACGAGGAAAATTCAAGTTGAATATAATGGATGGAAGAATTATAACACTCCCTGGTGTTCTGCACATCCCATGATTGGCTAGAAATTTGATTTATGTAAGCAAAATGAACAATGCAATGGTAAAAATAGTGTTTGAAAAAGAAACACGTAGGATGGTTCGAGGAGCAATGTTGTTGTTGAAGGGATTTCGGATTGGAACTCTGTATAAGTTGCAGGTAAGAACTGTTAGTGAGGGGTGTAATAGTTCCATTGTTCCTGGGATTGGAGCTGAATAAGAAAAAACTCTTACAGTCTCTGGAGAAAAGGTTGTGTTGTGGCATCAAATACTAGGGCATATTAGAGAGAATGGATTTCAACTACTACACGATAAAGGTATGGTTGAAGGTATGTCTAAATACTCTCCGAATTTTAATTTCTATGAACATTGTGTATATGGGAAGCATAATCGAGTAATATTCCCCTCTGGTGCAATGCGGGCAGAGGGAATTTTACATTTTGTGCACAATGATGTGTTTGGACCTATGTTGGTTCTATCACTGGGAAAATTTGTGTACTATGTCTCATTTATAAATGAATTCTTGAGGAATACTTGGATATATTTCCTTATGAAAGAATATAAAGCCTTTGATAGGTTTAAAGAGTTTAAGTCTCTTGTGGAGAATCAAACAGAGAAAAAAATTAAGGTGTTGAGGAAGGATAATGGTGGAGAGATTTTTGGAAATGAATTCGAAGAATTCTGTAAGAAGTGCGGTATAGAAAGGAAGAAGACTACTCCATATACGCCTCAACAGAATGGAGTTGCAGAAAGGATGAACAAGACACTGATGGAAAAATTAAGGTGCATGCTCAGTGGTGTTGGGTTAGGACAAGAGTTTTGGGCAGAGGCAGTGGATACTGCATGTTACCTGGTTAATTGATCACCCTCATCAACACTGGATGACAAGAATCCACACGAGGTATGGACTAGTAACAAACCCTCTCTCACACATCTAAGGGTATTTGGTTGTGATGCACGTGTTCACATTCCAAAGGAAAACATGAGTAAACTAGATAAAAAGGATGAAAAGTGTATCTTTATTGGGTATAAAGATGGCCTAAAAGGTTATAAGCTTTAGAACCCAGAAACTAAGAAGTTATGTTCATGATTTATTTATGAATATGATGAATTAATTCTTTTATGTTATGAATTGAATTAGTTTCTAGTTTATTTAGTTATGTTTACATGTTTAAGCTTGCATTTGTGTCTCTTGTATTATTGCCCATTGAATGATTTAATTGTGTTGCATAAGCCTACATAGTCATGTTTGCATGCATTGATTAATTAATAACATTACAATGAGGAAAGGTATAAGAGCAAGAAGAGTGTAAAATAGGTGGCTTCAAGAAGTACCCCATATCCTGAATAGAGGATAGAGGATATTGGATATGTTACTGTTGAAGTGGCTCCCCTCTAATTGTTAATTATATGTGTCTTGGAATGTCACTTTGAAAATAAAGATATGATATATGCATGTATTTAACTCTATAAACAAGGAACTCTCATGTAACAACATACGTACAAATTTTGAATCTGCCCCAAATCACAATGGCTTAGCCAATGAATAGTGGTAAATAATGATTCCAACAACAATATTATTTTTTTATCATGATAGTAATCTATAGTGGAGCGCCCTCTTTGAGATATAAATGTTTCAAATAGTGTGGACCAAATGAAAACAATACATGTCTAAAAATAAAAGATTAGTATGTAGTTATAGAAGACAAATTTAAATTCATGGTATCAAACATGCACTGCAATCCTCCATAATAGAAAAATTTGGCAGAAAAATGGAAGGTAGTTTAATTTGAGAGGCTAATGGGGTCCATTGTCATATGACAATGGACAACAAGAATTTCCCATTGAACATGAAGACAATTTTTAAAATCATATGAGATAGACAGGGGCTTGGTTAGATGGTAAAGTAGTGGTGTTTTATATCTCCATTAAATCTTAAATTCCTAAAGGTATGTCTTTCATATGCAAGCAAGTCTTTTCAGGTGATTAAATTCATGTACATGTGCTAACTGTTCATCCATGTTTTTGGTAAAGAATATAACTAGAAACCACTTATGTGTCATATGTATACCATCCTAGATCCATATTATTTACTTAGTGTTGAGAGGGATCATATCTCTCAAGATGATTGAACCATTTTGAAGGTGAAAAAACTAGAATTTTGCACCATGCATCTCCACCATACCGAGCAATATAATGCACATCTCAATGCGGCAATGATAAAAAAAAAGGCTCATATGTGGTTAGTTAAATTAAAAATTTGAATTGCCCCTAGGGTGTAGAACAATTGGTGATGGAGTGTATTTCTAAGGCACTCCAACATGTGAAGTCACCGATTTAAAACCCTTGACTTCCCTTGTGTGTCACTTGAGGGACCGCATTAGCATGCCTAGAGGTTATAGTGGTAGTAGTCATATAACATGAACCTATGTCACACGAGTACATGCTCGACTAGATGTTGATTCTGCCAGTCACAAAAAAAAAAAAAAAATTTGAATGATAAATGCTGGAAAATGTTCACATGAAAATGTATTAAAAAAAACTGATGGCATGTCACTACAAGGAAAATACCAATAAGTAGAGCTTTTTGTGGAAACACTTCTCCCTTCTCTATTTTTAGTGGAGATTTATAGTAGAAGTGGGTGGTCAGAGGTTTTACTAGAGATTTTTTTCAATACACTCGAATTGTACAACTACATCGATGCACTTTAATATCACAAGAATTGGTGTGTAACCATACCATGTGCACTAAGGTAAGTTAAAATATTTAAAAAAAAATTAGGTCTTTTTTTCAAAAAAATTGTTTTGTCAGTGTGGCCAATATATTTAATTGCATTAGTGCATAGCCATACCATGTGCATCAAGGTAGGTTAAAATAATTTATAAAAAACATCTACCTTTTGAAAAAGAAAACCTTGTCGATGTGCTAAATAGATTTAACAACATTAGTGCATAACCATACCACACACAATGCGAGGTCTATAATATTTTTCAACATATTTTCTTGTCAATACACTAAATAGATCTAATTGCACAAATTCATAACCCTAACATGTGCAATGACATAGGTTAAAATATTTTATTAAAATATTAGATATATTTAAAAAAAAATATTAGTCTGCTAGATAGAACTAACCGTACCAATGCATAACCCTACCACATGCACCAAGGTGGGTTAAAATATTAAAAACAAATATTGGTCATTTTTCCAGATTTGTTTTGGGTGCATTTGATATATTTAATTGTATTAATTCACAATACCACCACATAAACCGATTTAGTTTTAAATATTTTAAAAATATATAACGGGTGCAACTTAAACTTGTGTCGGGGCATCAATATACAGGGTGCACCATGGTAGGTGTTATCACTGAAATTTCGTTCGCACATGGCGACAAGAACTCAACATCGTCAAACAGTAATGAAGTCATTCATGGCACTGAATTAATTTCACAGCATTCCAAAAAGGTCAAAAACTATACAAAGTAGTAAAAATTGAAGAGCGCTTTACATAAGTTGGGTGCGCACGCACATGCACGGAACATGAACGTACCATGCGCGCATACGTGCACGATGCGCGACTGTTGGCGCAAAAACCCGCGCACCTGCTAAACGACGCATTTATTGAATTGGTAGGCCTCCCAACCACTTATGGATCAGCTCCCAAGCCGATTTGACCCTCAAATCTGAGTTAAATCCGAATGGTGGGCTGGTCAAAGACCTAATAAAGCCCTAAAGAGCCTCTTTTCACACTACAAAGGAGTTACATAATCACCCAATGCAATGCTATAAAAGGCCATGAAGAAACCTCATTTTCTCAAGGAATTTCATGCAATGTTATGCTGCCTATATTGTTTTAAGGACTCCATCCTTGACAAGATCATTTTGGCACCATTTCATTGAGCAATCCACCTCTCCATTGAGTGGATTTGCAAAGGAGTTCTTTCATCACCATTTTTATTTTTTCTTGTTGTAAGGAGAGCAAGTTTGTGAGGGTCCAAGAGCCTTCCTTTGGAGGAAGAAGGGACTCATAGTCGCCTTTCTTCATTGTGCTTTGATTTCATCAATAGATCAGCCTAAAAACATTGGTGATATTGGTCTTTTTGTGTTTTGTTATCTTTATATCCATATGCTTATAATTTTAGTTTGTTTTAGTGTAATTCTTGCTTATAGTTTTTTTTTTTTTTCTCTAACCCTTTCCTCTACAGTTGTCATGCTCAGCAAGACCCAACTGGGAATGTAAGCACCTCTTATTTGCTCACCAAGGTGACGAAGAGGGTGCAAATAGATTGGCGACCATACTGGGGATTAGGTATCAATTCCTACCTCTTTTGGGTTTATTTTTCTCTTCTTTTAGTTTGTTTAACTTGCAGGTGCACAAACCGGCCTAGGCCGACCTGCCAACCATCCAATTCAAGGGAGAATTGAGAGAAATCCATTCGGATTTTCTTTCTCGGCCGTTTTTCACAGGTGCGTGGGTATTCCACCTCACAGACGCGCATCGTGTGCGCATGCGCTTTCGTAACAACCTTTCTTTGCGCATATGCGCTTTCTGACTCATTTCTGTTCGCGCGTCTGCGCTCTGTGCGCACCTGTCTGCACTAGGGGCCGCACATTTGATTAAAATTTCTCATTGTAAGTTGTTGGGATGTGGGGAAGGTCTTTTGCCTTCTTAAGAATGATGTTATGCATGCTCTAAATACTGCATCACACTTAGTCCCCTCATCATATAAAGGGGTTAGTCTAACACACATAGGCACTTAGGAGGATAAAAAAATCAATTTCCCTTCTTTGCTTTTTGCCACGTGGATGGCTTGTTTTGACTAATAATCTAAGTTGGACATCAATTTT
>ML819962.1:4003-53075 GCA_009831015.1 Picea engelmannii | reverse complement strand
CCAACCCCTCACCCAAATTCCCTTCTTTTACCCTCCCCCAGGTATTGAAGCTTTCCAGGTAGCCGCAACGCTCACACTACCTAATATGGTGTTAGCAATCCCAGTTTGGTATTTACACCCACCAGAGATGGTCCCTCGACCATTCCTTCCCCCACAGGAAGGACTTCCCATGACGATTCCCGTCCTTACCCCCACTACCCCCATACTCACTAACCCCCCTGCTACAGCTGGGGGAAGAAGGAAGAAGAAGGAGCCCACCGCTCCACTTCCTCCACGCATCCCACCACCTTGCGCACTATGTGAGAAAGAGGGCCACCAAACCAACAATTGCCCATCCCTACCTGAATTACGGAATTTGATCCCCCTCAATCAAACTCCCATAACACCCGCCACTACTGCTAGTCCCACTACTACCACCAACCCCTCCAGTAGTAAAGGGTTGAGGACCAAATATGCTTGTGCTATATGCTCAGAGTATGGCCACTACACCCATCATTGCCCAGCACTGCCGCGCTTTTGGCAGACATTAGCGGCCATACGCCAGAAATTCCAGAACAACCCACACCCTGCTACGTCCTCTTCGAATATCACTGACACTCGCTATGTCACCACTTCAGTCAATGAACGTATGAGATGACCTTTCTCTCTTTGCGATTCATTAACTCATTTTACATACCAGTGTCCTATGATCCTTGCATACAGGCAACGTCAATTGGCCCTACTTCACTGACCAACAGAGGCGATAATTGACATTACTTCGTCACTCGAGGATCTTCATGTCATTTCTCCAGAGCCCGAGGCACTCCCAATGCCTCCATGGTTCTTAAATAACGTCTCTGAGGATTTACCCCGCAACCCCCCCAACTCTCCTGCTTATTCCCCTACGGACACTCTCCACCCAACCACCACGGGTACCCCTCAATACTTCAACATATGGTTTATGTCAAGTGAACCCTCATCATCTCCTAGCATTGCTCCCTTTGCTTCTCCATCAAGGGGCAAACACTCTGTCACCGAGATCACTCCTCACGACCCCTTGTATTCCCGACGTTTTCAATGCAACGATTAAATACTTGAAGAGCTAAACTACCCAGACTCGCCCTGTGATGCGCTACATCACCGCGCACTCTTCTCTCCACAGGAAACCCTCATGCCTCCTAACCAAAACCCCATTTACGCGGTCGAAACCAAAGATTTTATCCCATCCGGGCCTATCGATTGGTTCAACAATCCCATTCCTGCCCCAGACGCTTTTGAAGAAGGTAATATGGCCAACATTTCCCCCACCATCAAAATTGATATTTCCATTAAAAATGACATTGTCGAAGAAATCATCATTGGAGCTGCTTGTACTCCTCAGGAAATCACCGCATATAAAGCCCTCTTCCAGGAATATAGAGATATTTTCGCTTGGTCATACACATAAATGCCTGGCCTTGATCCTTCTATTGTCGAGCATCGCATCGACACCTGGCCTGACATCACACCAGTTTGCCAGAAACAACGACCGCTACACCCATCCAAAGCTGCGGCTATCAAAGCCGAAATTGACAAATTACGTACGACCGGGTTTATTTACCCCGTCGCTTACACTTCATGGGTTTCCAACCCTGTACCCGTCGACAAAAAACAGAGCACTATCCGCGTTTGCACCGACTTCTGCGATCTCAATAACGCATGTCCCAAAGACAACTTTCCAATTCCTTTCATCGATCAAATCATCGACGACTGCACTGGCCATGAGGCTCTCTCCTTTATGGATGGATTATCTGGCTATAACCAAATTCAAATCCACCCAGCCGATCAGTATAAAACCACGTTCATTACCCCGTGGGGTACTTTTGCATATCATGTCATGCCTTTCGGCTTAAAAAACGCCGGTGCAACCTTCCAATGGGCAATGACATACATCTTTCACGATCTGGCTGAAATCATCCTCGCCTACTTGGACGACCTCACAACTCGATCCAAGAAACGCACCCAACATCTCAATGATTTACGAATCATTTTTCAACAGTGTCGTCAGTACAACATCCGCTTGAATCCTCTCAAGTGTGTGTTATGTGTCACCACCGGGCGCCTCCTCGGTTTTATCGTTTCCCAAAGCAGTATTACCGTAGACCCCCTCAAAGTCAAAGCTATCACCGAAATTCCACCTCCTCGGAATTTTCGGCAACTTCAGAGTCTTCAGGGCAAAGCTAACTTTCTTCGACGCTTTGTCCCAGATTACGCCATACGCGCACATGGTTTCCTTCTCTTAATACGTCACGACATCCCTTTTCACTGGGACGACTATGCCCAACAGTCATTTTACGATCTTAAAGCAGCGCTTTCAAATGCACCTTTAATCAGTGCACCTGACTATAATCGCGACTACATCCTCTACGTATCAGCATCAGCTGTATCAGTAGCCGGCGTCCTCGTCCAGCTCGGAGATGAAAATCGTGAACATGTCATTTAATACGTTAGTAAGAACCTCTCAGGACCACCCTTGAAGTACAAACACGAAGAGAAACTTGCTCTTGCAGTTGTCCTCGCAGTCCAGAAACTGCGCCATTACATTCTGCTTCGCACCACCAAGGTCGCCACAGATTCCAACCCTATGCAATATTTTCTCAGCCGTCGACAAGTTAACAGAAAATTCGCTTGATGGATCGTTATCCTCCAGGAGTACAACCTCGAGTTTTCAACACCTAAGAGTAGGAAGGCCCTCGTTCTCGCCGAACTTGTCACGACCCTCCCCTCTGACGCCACCAATGCCCCCGTCAACACCGACTTTTCTGACGAACATCTCTTTTACATCACGTCAGATGATCCTTGGTATGTAGACCTTCTCGTCTACCTACGAACTCAAAAGTTTGGTAACCACCTTTCACGAGATGATCATCGACGTATTCACCATCAGGCCCCCGCTATCTCCTCATTGGAGACATCCTATACCGGCGGGGTGTAGACACCATTCTTCGTCGGTGCCTGACTATTGACGAGGCCGACAGAGTCTTAAACGACTGCCACAACGACGCATGTGGTTGCCATCTTTCAGGTATATCCACGGCTCAAAATATTATCCGAGTCGGTTACTTTTGGCCTACCTTGTTTCATGATTGCATTCATGCCGTGAAACGATGTGAGCAATGTCAGCTCTACGCCAACAAAGCCCGGGCTCCCCCCGCTCTTCTCCACCCTGTCATTACAGCCAACCCCTTTTGCAAATGGGGCATCGACTTTATGACTTGCAATCCACCCTCCAGCAATGGTCACAAGTACATCGTTGTCACCGTTGACTACTTCACCAAATGGGCTGAAGCTATGCCCACTTTCAACAACACCGCTGACACTGCAGCGCGTTTTTTCTTTAATCACGTCATATCCCGTTTTGGAGTACCACTCCAACTTGTTTCTGACCATGGGAAACACTTCGAGAATGAGATATTCGTCGAACTCTCATCTCGATTAGGCTTCTCTCATGAGTTTGCCTCACCATATTACCCTCAGTCAAACGGACAGGTCGAGGCAGTTAACAAAGTCCTCAAGACCATGTTACAGCGAACGGTTAATAAACATAAAACCAATTGGCATCATATGTTATTTTCCGCGCTATGGGCTTATTGAACGACAGTAAAGACCGCTACTGGTTTCACACCATTCCATTTAGTCCATGGAGTCGAGGCAACTCTTCCCATCGAGTGCGAAATTCCCATCTTACTCACCGCAATTGAGCTATTACCTGACACTGCTCCAATGGAGCAACGCTTGCTGAACTTGGAGTCGCTGGATGAAGATTGTCGATCTTCCTTACAGAACAACGAGGCAACTAAAAAATGATCCAAGGCTACCTTTGATCGCCATGTCAACCTTTGCTCATTCCGCGAAGGCGACCTTGTCCTGACTTATGATATCGCTCATGATACCTTTGGCCACGGAAAATTCGAATCACTTTGGTATGGCCCATACATTATATAACATTGCCTCACCAAAGGCGCATACATCCTGGCCTCCCCCGAAGGCCTCTCGCTCAAGGAACCCATCAATGGGTTATATCTCAAGAAATTTTATGCTTAGAAGTAGTCATTCTACTTTAGGTTATTTTTTCTTTTTAGTGTGTTTTTAATCTTTTTCCTCCTACCCTCTCGTCTAAACTATCCTTTGTGCTATTGACATATGCTTCCTCCACCAGCCTACCACATTGGCTATGCCGACGACGCCAGTCGTTGGACGCAAAATCTCGCTTCGGCTGCTTGGGCTCTCTACACCCCCTCACATGAAAGGCTACATTCAAACGACATATGTTTGGGGCCAACAACCAACAACCAAGCTGAATACACTGTGGTCATTGGCCTCCTGGCCGACGCCCAACATCATCATATTCGTCACCTTAGCATCTTCCTCGACTCTCAACTAGTCGTTCTCTAGCTCAACAATGTATACCGTGTATGTGATCCGTGCCTCTTTTGCAAATACCTAGAGGTTAGACTGTTATCTCGACATTTTGATTCCATTACATTTACACATATTCCAAGACAATTGAATCAAACAACAAATCAAATAGCTAACATGGTGTTAGATTGACATATATCACATCAAGCTACACATACATAAACAACTCACAAATTCTATCCCAACACATAGATAGAATAGACATCATAATAATAACCAACCAAACACACATGTAGACAACATTAGGACCTCAAAATATGTATACTCATATATATATAAAGGCCTATCAGGCCATCCAAATGTTTACATACAAAAATACATGTGCCCGCAGGCCAACACAACACCTCGGTACAAAAATTGGCTCACCAGCCTATATACAACCAAAAATATATACATCATACATCAGTCATGGTGCCTCTATCGCACCATCACCTGCTCCTCCCTCTAGAGGAGGTGGTGGCCCACCACCACCTGCCCCAGGCGGTGGTGGACCACCCACAGGACCCTCCTGCCCCAGCGACAGGCACCCACTAGTCATCGCAGCCAGCACTACTGCTCGCCGCACTATGGCCCGCCATGGTGGCGGAACCCCCACACACTGCTCCAGGAAGCTCTCATCCTGGATATGTGTCCACATGCCCTCTGGCACGTCCTGCAACACCGTCTCCAGACGACGGCGTATGTCATCAAAATCAACTCCGGCTGCCGCCGGAGGAGCATGTGATAGCCCCGCACCGGGGTCATCGAACCGACGCCTCCTCGCTGCCCTCTCGGGCTCTGTTGGTCGCCCCGCGACATCATCCCGCCGACGTCTCTCTCCATGCGGCAACCTCTCCGGTTCTCGATGAGCCGGTGCTCTCTGCATCTCCACCTCGCGCCCGCGAGGTGCCACATCTTCACATGCAAAAAACAACAACACAGAGTCCTATATCAACTCATGTAACCAGCAACAGCATAAAAAAGACTCATTTTTTACCCTTCAAACCTTGCCTCCTAGACGCGGTTTTTGTTCCCACAGGCGCACACACATGCGCGTCTGTTCAGCACACAGGCACGCATATGAGCGCGCCTGTACACCGGACAAGCACGCCTCAATGCGTGCCTGTTTACCATACAGATGCGCACCAGTGCACGCCTGTCAAACCTACAAGCGCGCACTGGTGCGCGCCTGTTGACCACACAGGTGCGCCCCTCAGGTGCGCCTTAAATTCTTCATCCCGTGCACTCATGCGCGTCTATTCGGTGTATCGACGTGCACTTATGCATGCCTTCCACCGAATCGCCCGCGCATGTGGGCCCACACCCCACAAAAAACCCCTAAAAAACCCTTGTACGACCCCCCGTACAAACCCTACCCAAAAATTGAAAACCTATTTCTATGCAGGATAATCAGACCACTAACCTGATACTCGCAAAATGTCGATCGGATGCCTCGTCCTCCCTGAATCTCTAAATCTCCTCTGAAATATACTCGTCCAGTCACTGTTGCAGCAGGTACAAATGAGGTGGCAATGTGGGCCCTACAACTATATATAGGCCTTTTTCCAAACTTCCACTCACCATTCCGGGAGCCCAAGGTGTCCATTTTTCAAACCGTCTTCAGCCATGGGATCAACATCCCGCCACCTACATCACAACTGCCCCTGGGTCACTTTTCATCCCGAGCCCCCGGGGCATCTTTTTTCATATCATGGTCAGGTACGCACACGCATTGTCACATTTATCTAATACATGCTCATATCTTTGATTCTCTTCAAATATAGTTCACTTTGGGTACTTGGTTGTTTTGTGTGCAGGTACTGGCTCATTATTCATCGACATCATCCCTTAAGGTATATACTCAACACTGGCACGTAGTCTCTCCCGCTGTATTGCATTTACATTTCCAGTCACACCCTCTGATATTGGCCTTTAGGACCCTCATTCCCGGCTCTACAGTACCCACACCTCCATTTTCATCTTCAGTACTGTTACCAGGTAGCATTCTTACCCACATGAGTTGTCCCATCATAGCACCTTTTGGCACTTTTTTACACTCATGATGTTCTTCATTACCCTTTAGGGATGGGAGTCCTGATAGTATTTCAAACATGTCGTGAATCAGCCACATTCTCCTTCTCCTCATTTTGCTAGCTTTCCCACATGGACTCCCAGATTATCTCTTTACAGTTCTATTTTTTACCTGCACCTCCGCAGTATCATGAACCCTCCATGTCATCCACAATCAGTTTGCCCATCTGCGAACCTACCCTCATTTCACCTACCTCATACAGAAACTCACCAATGGGGCCCCCACCCTTCATCAGTCTTCCAAGCACATTCTGCCCTACGTGGGCCACTCATATCACACTGGGGCACCCGTTTCTGTATTTGTACATTTTTCCCCAAAATTATTCGTTATTGATTGTACAAACGCCTTTATTTTTCTGTCATTACATTTTTCTTTTGGTCGTCACTGTTGACGGCTTGCTTCCTTTTTGGCCACACGCAATCCATGTCACCCTTGGTTGGAGCATTACTTATCATCTACCCTTGCCGGCATCATCCATATCTTCAGAGTACTCCATAGGTCACTTACCTCTACCCTCTGAATTTCTTCACCTTGTCCCGCCTCTGGCACAACTTATCACCGGTCTTGTCATCCCCCTGACACTCGATCTTGTTACACGGTTGCGGACACTTTTTATCTCATACATCCTCCAACCAAGGGAAGTCTTGAGTCTTCCCACTTCTTGACTTCGTCCATGTACCTCTGCCACTTCCTCACCTCCATAGATTCCACGAAGCCCTTTTCTTCTGGGAGTCGCGTTCCCCTTTCGTCGACGTCAGCACAATTTTTCGGAAGGGCGATAGTATCTTGATTCTCATTCTCCATTCAATGAGAGATCTCGGACGACACAGGGTGAAACACCATTGCTCCCTGTTGTCATTGGCCCCCATAACATTTGACGCCAACACTTTCTCATGTTATGGTGGGCCTTACTTTGCGACTATTGCAGTTATTTTTATCATTTTCCGAAGACCTCTGAACTTGGTAGGGCCATCAATGCCCACATCATCGTCACTGCTTCTTACCGCGATCATTGCCTATTGTTCAGAGTACGTTCCTTTGCAGAATTGTCTTCTGCCTTTATCATCACCGCCCCCGAGGGCGCTTTAGTTGTCTACACCAACACTTCAGTCATATTTTTTCAGAGTTACATAACACGAGCATGGGGCATGCCCGCCTCATTTGTACACAATTTTCTTTTTTGTTTTGCACAACTCTCAAAAGGTCGGGTCCTACCGGTTCCTTTTTTCTCCAACGGATCACTCTGAACGATCCCACTATTGCTCTATCTTACAACAACATTCTCAGTAGAAGAAACATTGATGGATTTCGGCTATACGTATGCTCCTAACCTCATCCATCAGGGGGCATCTGTTATCACTGAAATTTCGTCCGCACATGGCGACAAGAACTCAACATCGTCAAACAGTAATGAAGTCATTCATGGCACTGAATTAATTTCACAGCATTCCAAAAAGGTCAAAAACTATACAAAGTAGTAAAAATTGAAGAGCGCTTTACAGAATTTGGGTGCGCGCGCACATGCGCGAAACAAGAACGTACCATGTGCGCATACGCGCACGATGCACGACTGTTGGCGCAAAAACCCGCGCACCTGCTAAACAGTGCATTTATTGAATTGGTCGGCCTCCCAACCACTTATGGATCAGCTCCCAAGCCAATTTGACCCTCAAATCTGAGCTAAATCCGAATGGTGGGCTGGTCAAAGACCTAATAAAGCCCTAAAGAGCCTCGTTTCACACTACAAAGGAGTTACATAATCACCCAATGCAATGCTATAAAAAGCCATGAAGAAACCTCATTTTCTCAAGGAATTTCATGCAATGTTATGATGCCTATATTGTTTTAAGGAGTCCATCCTTGACAAGATCATTTTGGCACCATTTCATTGAGCAATCCACCTCTCCATTGAGTGGATTTGCAAAGGAGTTCTTTCATCACCATTTTTATTTTTTCTTGTTGTAAGGAGAGCAAGTTTGTGAGGGTCCAAGAGCCTTCCTTTGGAGGAAGAAGGGACTCATAGTCCCCTTTCTTCATTGTGCTTTTATTTCATCAATAGATCAGCCTAAAAACATTGGTGATATTGGTCTTTTTGTGTTTTGTTATCTTTATATCCATATGCTTATAATTTTAGTTTGTTTTAGTGTAATTCTTGCTTATAGTTTTGTTTTTCTTTCTCTAACCCTTTCCTCTACAACTGTCATGCTTAGCAAGACCCAACTGGGCATGTAATCACCTCTTATTTGCTCACCAAGGTGACGAAGAGGGTGCAAACAGTAGGGAAAATGAAAAAAAATTACTAAATGATATTTTCATTTCTAAATTTCATTCAGTGTTTTACATCCATACAAGCATCAAGACTCCCTATCCTTGTACGACCACCCCATTTTCTGGTGCTACCGAATTGTTATATTTCTCGAGTTTTTCGCTTCAATGGTGGATTTGTAGTCATTTTGGAATTTTTCAAAGAGTAGTAAATTTTCATTTTTTTTTCTGTGCGGAAACCATGCCTCCTTGGTGAAGAAGAGACTAGGTAAATTGATTGTTATCCCTTAATTTACATTTTCAATAGTTTATCATTTAAAATTAACCATCAATTTGATATTTTTTTCATTTTTTTTTAAAGTTCACTATTGTTGTGGCCCTGGGTTTCAGCTTGCACCAACAATCAATTCCTATACAAGTTACATCAATAAGTGGTGCTCTAGTTCATTACAAGTGCATTGGAGATATATAAATTTAAAATGCATGAATTTCTCTTGCCTTTCGATGCACTAATGAATGTATGGATGCACTAAGAGTGGTGCTCCCCATAAGCTTAGATGCACTATACATCCTTGGTAACAAGACCAAGGGGTGGTGGTGTGCATATAGATAAATAAGTGCATTGAAGTTACCTGCACTGACTAGCGGTTCCTATATAAATTGCATCAGTGCATGGTGCATTTGATCATTCTAAGAGCAGTAGACAATTTCAAGATTACACACATAAATTTCCTATTCTTTTTTGTGTGCTAATGAATGTATGGATGCACAAGGAGCAGTGTTCCCTGTAAGATGTGGTGCACTAGACATCCATGGTAAAAATGCCAAAAGACGATGATGCACATACTGATAAATAATTGCATCAACATAGTGCTCTTTACAAAATATTGGTGTGCTAAAAAAAATATTGTGTCATGCCAAATATGGTGCATTTACACAAACATGGCACACCAATATTTAAACTACACAAAATATTTTTAAATCTCACTAATTTAATCGATGCATGAACTAATTAGTGAGAGCACTATAATTAGTGCATTATTATAAATGGGGTGCACCACAGTTGTTGGTGCACTTATAAAACATTAGTGCACCTTAAATGGAATTTACTTAACATATGCAAACTAGTTAATTTTACACATGTTTTATGCAAAGAAACAAATTCAATATTTAATGAATATTACAAAAGGTAATTTATTATAGATTGTTTATTTTATAGATATGCCTAATGAGATTTGTATGTGAGTTAAGGGCAACCATAATAAAACAAGTTGACCCATATACCTTCATGTGTACATGGGAGGCTCAAGAGAGGGAGAGGGATATGTTCCCTCATTCTTTGACACCTCAAACTCATCTCCTTTAGATATTAGTCTCCTTAAGTTTTATGAGGAGGAAAATGGTCTTATTGATGTAGTTGTACTTTCTCTAGGTTTATGGTAGAAAGGTAATTTTACACATGTTTTATGCAAAGAAACAAGTTCAATATTTAATGAATATTATAAAAGGTAATTTATTATAGATTGTTTATTTTATAGATATGCCTAATGAGATTTGTATGTGAGTTAAGGGCAACCATAATAAAACAAGTTGACCCATATACCTTCATGTGTACATGGGAGGCTCAAGAGAGGGAGAGGGATATGTTCCCTCATTCTTTTGCACCTCAAACTCATCTCCTTTAGATATTAGTCTCCTTAAGTTTTATGAGGAGGAAAATGGTCTTATTGATGTAGTTGTACTTTCTCTAGGTTTATGGTAGAAAGGCCTTTTGTTGGTGGGTTTTTGTCACAAGAGTGTGCCAAAAATCCTGCTCTAAGTAGTCGTGTTCTTAGAGACCAAAAAAATCAAAGTACTCATGCATGCAACTCCATAACCTATCTTATGAAATAAAAAAGATACATGACACACATAAAGAACTCATTAACTAACATCTAACATCTAAAGCACAAGATATAATAAAATAAAAAACAATCTTTTATTAAACCAATGGAAATATGAATTACAACACCACATGAGTGACTTTATGTAGCTAGATGTGCTCCAAAGCCACCCTTTAGGGTGGGTCCTTAACCTCCTTGTGTGCTCTAACTCCAATCTTGTTAGACGAATGAGGAAACTCTTTATGGTAGAAGGATAAGAGATAAGGTGTTAAATCTCTTAGGAGTTGGAAACATAAACATACTCTATATTGTGGATGAGTAGTGTGACCTTAATGGATTTATTTATAGGTCAATGGTGGACCTTATTTTAGATATAGCTTCAATATAAACTATCACAACGCATTAATGAAGTAATGGGATAATGGTAGTTAAATAACATTATAACAAACTCTATTAATAGCAATGAGAATTTCATAAGGTCCAAAAATACCCACTATGCCATTTTGAAGGGCACATAGGCATTAGTGAGTCAATAAAATAATAAATTTTACTTTAAGAGAATATAACATATTTTAATGGATTTTGTATGTGCTCAATGCACAAAAAATAGGGAAATACTATTAAATGAATGTTTTGTTCAATTTTGGTTTGACTTCGATCAACATGGCATGACTGAGGTCACATGATGATGGAAATGAGGGTTACAAATACCATGGTGATGTTTATGGATGAAATTACTCAAAACTATGTTGGTGAGAAAAATTAGGATGATAATGATTTCCCCCTTATGTATGAGGCGAGGTTAGGAGAAAATCATATGGTCAAAATACATCACAAGTTTCTTTCCCCAAACAATGGAGCATAAAGAGAACCAAATAGGGAGTAGAGTGGAAAAAGAGGGTGGGATAATTGCAAGTTACTTTAGAGATCTACTTACAAACAATGAACCAATGAGGTTAGATGTATACATAATATAAATAAAAACGAGGTAGTCATAGCCATGCTTATGAAACTATTTGAATATAATATGGGATCATGGCATCATGGGGCCAAACATAGTACATGAAACTATCACAGTACAACATACATATGACAAGGCTCATACATAACACAATCAAAATACTTAAATATGGAAGTATCAAATCTTGTATTAATACATGTGAAATAAAAACATCACCCTAATGGGTGTGAATCTCAACAACTGAATCCATGTTGAGAAATAAGGGGATATGGAAATATCTGTCTATAAAGAATCCCTAATTGGTGGTACTAATAACTATTTAATAGAGTCAAACAAATCGAAGGAACTGCAAATGAAGTTGGATCATTGTAACCAAAACTACCTAGAACATAGAGAAAACTACCTAAAGGGATTCCTCTCACTAAGGGACTCAAAAACTGCGAGAAAGAGTCCTCATGTCTGGGGTGTTTAACAATAATTAGAAAATTGGGGCCACCTATAAGTATGATTATCAATGGTGTGATAATGAGTTGATGTTGAGCATGTTATCACAAGATTTTCCACTTGTACAAAGCCTTCACAAGATGCTAAACTTTCATAACAATTGAAAGTAGATGCCACTATCATCTAGGAAAGTACTTCCATCATTTTAGTGAAGGACATGTCCAACAAAAGGGAGGCTTCCCTGATGACCTCAATGGATCCTATAGAAATATTAGACACTTGCTCATGGCCCATTTTCTTGATCACCTCAAAAGGATAGGATAGGTCTATGGAAATGTGAAATGGTAAGAAGACTTTGGATGAGGTAATTGGTTGACATGTGTAAGAAAATTTTACCAATGAACATAATGAAAATTACCAAGTCTAACATATGAATGATAGCCCTTAGAACACTATCTATCAAGCAAGAGGGTTGTTTTAGAAAAATTACAGTGGTAAACAATCATTATACCAACCAATAATGTTTTATAACAATAGAAGTAAATCAACCCTAAAAAAATGTAAATAAAATCTTAAATTATAGTCCTTAACAAGTGAAATAAGATGTAAGTACTCAACAATGAATTTGACCTTATTAAATCACAATATTAAGTAAGTATTCAACGATCCAATCAAGCCCTAATGGTTGTAGAAAACATTCATAAAAACATCCACAATTTTACTTAGATTGTTAAACGTTGGATTTGCATAAGAATGGTAAAACCATGTAAAACCTAATCTACTAAATTATTTTGAGAGAGAGAGAGTTTTGAGAGAGTTGTATCACTTGAAAATACAAGAGTAGTGCCATTTTCTGTTTTGGAAATGGAGTCAAGCAAAACCATCAATTAGATAGCCAAGAAGAGATGTGAATTTGAAACCCTAGGGATAAAGCCTTATAGGTCTACAATCAAACTCAAAAGACAAACCCTGGAGTGTATGTCCTTATAAACCCTAGGAGGCATATCCTTTTTCCAGGACATATAACTTGAATATTTAAGTGTTCTAGGTTAAAGTATAAAGTTTATGGCCTTATAAACCTTAGATTTTAAACTAGCCAAGACAAAGCCCTAGGGGGACAAAGACTTTTAATCCCTAGAACTAGGTCTTAGATGCTTCAACAAACAAGATGAATGAAATAGGAAAGGGGATAAAGACTTATAATCCCTTCTATGGTTTCAAGCAGGAACAAGGTAGCATGCAACAAATTAACATATAACATTTACCACAACATGCCATGAAAAAACACTTAAATTTGACAAAAGAAACTTACTTCAACCAAGTCGAAATTCATAAGGAAACCCTAGCTCAAGATCAAAAGCATCCACAAATTTCTCCTTCAAGAGGTGTGCACTATTTATCCATGGAAAAAGACAAGATAGGATAGAACTAGAAGTGATATATCAAAAGTGATGAGTTATGATTTGTCACAATGAAGCACTAGCCTATTTATATGAGGAAACCCTAGCACATATGTCCACATAATGATAAAACAACAATGGTCCACGATAAAAATGGGTTTGACCCCTCAAATAACCTCTTACAATGTAAAAACATGCTAATAAACCAAAAGATGCCCTCCAAAGTCACATATGTGGGTGATGTCATGCTCTAAGAGGGTGAAGAAAGACTCCCGAGTCCACATGTCATCATCAAATGGTGCAAGCAAGGTGGAAGGTCATGTCTCCTCATCAAGGGTCATGTCATATTTTCAAGGACCCAACCCATCCAATGGTGCCCCAATGGCAAGCAAATCCCATCATCATGAAGAAACCATAGTGCATGACGTCATCATCGATGAGATAAATGCCCAGGGTTAAAAAGGGTCCAAGGTGTAAAGGAGTCTCATCAACTCTCCAAGGGATTTCCAACCATATCTAAGTGCAACATACTCCATCCAAAGCCTGACAAGCATTCAAGGTGCACTATCCATACTGTGGGATTCCTTCCCATATGTCTACCGACATGATCATATCTACCATATGAAAGCTCATATGTCCATCGTCCAGGGTCTAGAAGGTGTGAGAGGATGTGTATATGTATTCCAAGTAATCAAATGCTCCAATTCTTTGCATCACACATGCCATATTTGCATGAAAAGGCACAACATCCTGGGTGAAAGTATGTGACATCCTCCAAATAACCATGTCAAGTGTACCCAAATCAATCAAAGTCATAGAATCAAGTAATACCAACAATCATAAGCTACAATAGTCCTAAAAAGCATACAAATTAGGCCTTCTATTAATACAAAAGCCAAAATGAACAACTTTGATTGGGTATTCCCTTAAAACTTCACGCAAGCTCAAGAATTTATGCAATTTGGCCAATTTAGGTATGGGAGGGCCATCAATGGAACCTATTAGGTATGCCAGTAACCAAGTAGAGAGAAATTTCCTAGAAGAACCCATAATAGATATGTAATGAATGTGAGGTGGCCATGGGGTTTACTTATGGGAATGGGATCATTAACATGCAAGACAATGTATGGGCTCACCTCCATGAGTGCCTTTGTCTAAGGTGTTCTTGGTGATTGAGTTACCCTTTCCTCGATGCTTTTTTCATTCCAACCCCTTCATTTTCCTTTTTATTTATTTTGTTTTATGTGCAATTCCCCTTAAAAATATTTCAAGATTAACACTTCCTTTTCTTTTTATTCGAGATATATTCAAGTCCTTTTTTTTTATTGATGAACGTGTTTACTAGCATTAGGACTAGGGGTGATCACCATTAATGAGGGGGTAGAGCTCAATTATGGACCATGGATTTCAACTATCCTCATTGTCCCATTTCTCTCTTTTTATTAGTCAACTACAATCTACCTTTGGGCCTTTAGCCCCTTCTTCTCATAGCAAAATAAGGTACATGCCTTTTGGTGTACATGTAACCACATTACCCAAAAGGTGGGGGAATGGAAGGATAAAGGATGAAAAGGTGGTAAGTATGATCAAGAATGGTATGCTACCCCTTTCAAGGAACCACCATTATTAGTCCATTTCCCCATGTTGAGCACACACTTATATTGAGGGGAGGGCCGGGGGGGTGTGGGGTGAATCAGTATAAGATAATTTTTTACTTTTTAACATGCACCCCTTTTTTAATATACTTGTAAACATATATATATATNNTTGATATCAATGACACTAATTCCAACAATATCCCCTGTTGCCATTGATGTTAATCTTGCAACGAAACACATTATCCACCATGCATAGAAAGAATTATCCCCCTGTCTGCAACTCTCTCAGAAATAGAAATAATTATACCCTTGTTTGAAACTCTCCTCGTTTGACATCAATGGAAAAGAGATGCTCCCGCTGAACTTGTGATTCTCCTCAAACTCTTAGTGATGAGATGGATATTACTCCCAATTGCATGTCACTTAATTTGTTTTGACTGCAAAAACTACTCAAACACGGTAAAGAAACACTCTTAAAGAAGTATGAACATTGTCACCAACAACACAAGATAATCAATCTTTGTCAATCCATATAGTCTTTGTATCCAACATAAGAAATAAAACATCTCCAACAATAGTCAAACATGGTTTGATCGGTCTCAGCAAATCCAAGTCGATTAAAAAAGAAACAAGCGAGTCAACAAGAAGACATTAGTTGGGTTCACATATCAAAATATTCAATTATTCCTTCCTTAAGGGATCAATAAGTAGTAGCAATATTTCTCATCAAAAATTTCAGTCGACGAACAACCCAGTTGAAACTCAGTCAACAAATACTTAGTCAAAATTCTAGTCGACTGTCATGTCGAGTCGATCCTCGGTCGACCACTTACAAGGAAATTATCAATAAGTAATAGGAATTTTGCATGACTGTATAGTCAATGATACATAATGATATGAATTCCTCAAACATTTGGTCAAATCATTCCATGACCATCCATCAACCCAACCAAAATCTACCTTGGTAGTTGACATTGGTCCACAATTATGTCTTTCACATCTCTTCTACAAATATCTGAAAGAATGATTGTTATTCCTCTGATTTTTATGGTGAGGATGATGATATGGCACATATTTTTGTGTTGGATGATAAGAGGAAGTAGGCTCGGGGTCAAGTTCACTTACAGGAGTAGAATAACCAAGCATATCAACAAAATTGTCATATGTAATAACATGCTCAAATTTTGGCATGTGAGGAACATAAAACTCATTAATCTATTCAACACAATCACCATAAGGTTACTCTTATGGAAAACCAGTTTGAACTCCTCTTGCAACAAATAAACTTCCCTAGTTGTAGCAAGGCCAAGTGTAAGTAGGGAGGAAACAACAACATCATATCCAAGACCAGTCTTAATGAATGGAGACCTTTGACAATTGATGATATTGTCTAAGGTTTCAGTAGTCTTTTCAAACTTCAAGCTTATATTTAACTTAATAGTTGTTTTCTCCTGTTCCTTTCTTAAGGAACAATTTCAGACTCTAGCTCTTCGTAGTTTTCTTCCTTTTTCTTCAGTTGGATTCTCACCACCTCTTTCGTCCTTTTTTCCTCTTCTAGTTGTCAAATATTTAGGCTGATAATAGTCTTCTTCGTTTCTTCAAGGCTTTGTGATATTTTGTCTTTTTAATCACAATCCTCTTCTTCATATTTCTACAACTACTCCTTTTGTTTCAAATCTTTTTCCTAAGCTTCTTTATTTCTCTTAATACACATATGAGTTCTTATTCAAGATCCACTTCCCCATTTATTTCGACATTTTCTTCTTCTTTTGAAACCATCATTTTTTTCCCTTTGTCTTCATCAATCTTTGTTTCAATTTCCATTAAGAGAGTTTCTTATATATTATTATCGAAATTGCTTTCTTCAAACGAGTCACTAACCACCTTTGAGTAGAGACTCTTCTTCTGCTTATAATATTTCTTATTCTTTTCATACTTTTCCTATTTGTGGTTCTTTTTGTGTTGATGATGTTTGCTCCATTTCTTTACATTACGGTCTTCTTCATCATCACTACTTTCATTTTTCGCATATGGACACTTAGCAGCAAAATGTCCTATTTTTCGACAATTAAAGAATTTAAGGGAAAACTTACCTTTATATTTTCCGGATCCTTTGTTGTGTTTCCTCACAAAATATGATTCCATTGCATTTGATTCATTGTCGGAGCTCTCGCTTGATTCGTGCTCTCTGTTATTTGTCTTCTTTGAATCTTTGAAGGTTTCTTCTCTCTTTGATGATTTTTCTTTCTTTGTCCTAATTTCATACGTCACGAGGATCCCATGTAATTCATCCATTATCAATTTATCAAGATCCTTCATTTCTTCAAAGGCAAAGACTTTGGAATCAAATCTTAAGGGGAGTGACCTTAACACCTTTTGTACAATCATCGGTTCTTCAACCTTTTCCCCAAGTCCTATGATGGTGTTGAGAATTTCATTCAAAAGAAGGAGATAGGCTGGAACATTTTCTTTGTCTTTCATTTTCAGACTCTCAAACTGTCTTCCATGAGTTTGGATATTTTCCTTCTTAACCTTGTCACCGCCTTCATAGATATTTTGATAAAAAATGCATCACCTTGACAAAGTCATATTCTGATAGACCACACAAGATGTCATTCATGGATTTTGCATTAATTTCACTAGGATTATTCCTGGCCACATATGTTGGTGGAGTTTTTGGGGTTGTATAACCAGTCATGACTGATTGTCAAATATCAAAACCAAGAGCTATTAAATAGGTTCACATCCTTATGCTCCAGAAGGCATAGTTTGTTCTATCGAACAACAAATCCCCATTTGTGGAGAAACCTTTTTGACCAGACATGTGTGATCCCAATATATAACTTCCATTGGTTAGACTATTTCCAAAGGAACCCACTCTGATACCAATTATTGAGCACACACTTATACTGAGAGGGGTGGTGAATCAATATAAGACATTTTTTTTTTTATGTTTTTCACATGCACCTTTTTTAATATACTTGTAAACCTATATATATAAATCAATATTGGAAATGCTATGTGTATTGTAATGTTATAAATCCTTTGACATCAATGAAAATAATTCCAACACCCAAAGAGTGACAACATGGGACTAGGATACCTAGGATGGCCACCAAGGTGAAACAAGGAAAAAAACATTACTTCTAAGATCATGATTCATTATGCAAATTCAACCTATGATCATCACTAAAATTGCCAATGTATTAAATTTGACACTTTATATGAAACTAGGACTAATGTACCTCATAATATTTCAGAACACCATCTCCCAATGAGACTTTCTTATTGAGTATCATGAGCCATGTTGAATAAGAAGAGGCATCTGAGGGGGCTACTGGGTTGCTCCGTGGACATTTTAATCATCATCATAATTTGGATCATTTTATCCATTGTGGGCCATGAGACATGATCTCCTCTAGTTACCCTTAGGTAGGAGGGGGTACCATTTGGCTCCAACATGGGAACATGTGCTCCCCGTAGAGCGCATGATACTTAAAATCTTTAGTAGTCCAAGCCCTGTAACCTAGATCACTTTAAGACATCCTGCTACATTATAACATGCACATATTAGTAACAAGGAAGGGGGATGATACTCGCCCTGGTTTGGAAAATATAAAACCATTTGAGAAGGAATTTTTATTTTATTTTCATCAATATATCATTTTTTCTTTTTTAACAAATGCTAAGATAATATGAATGCATGATAAATCAAGGAACAATATCAATTGAAGGAAAAATAATGCAATAAAGCAAGAACACAACATGACCTATCTATCCTACCTATCCTACTATAAACTAATCGAAAGGTAAGAAGTCAAGTCGCCTCCCCATGATGGGGTTTGAGAAGGGACACACTAATGGGTAGTGATAGTATCCTTCCCTCCGACATAGATAAGTAAAAGGAATCATTGATAGACTTATTTTTAATTTTATAAGGGCCTTTCCATAGAAAATCAAAATACTTGTGCATATTTGGTCTGCCCTTCCTTTTGTCCCACATGATCACAAACTTTCCTAGTTGAAAATATTCCTTTCTTACTTTGGAATCAATCACTTATTTCCCTTCTTGAGTATCTATTCCTTGTTCCAAAGTAGGGGAATGCGACCTTATCAAAGAAATATTTCTTTGATCATCGTTGTGCAACTTCATTTCACTTCCCCTTTTCAAAATTGTAATGGAGCCTAAATCCTTGTCTTTGTTAATCCTCCCTTTTAGTACATATTACATCAATGATATATTTTTCTTGAGAAAAAGGGAGATTTTATTGAGAAATGTCAAAATCAAGAGGGGGATCTATGGGTTCCTTAGAATGGCCTTCCTCTAAGGATGTGTCAAATTCATAATCATTTCCAGAATCTTCCACATGGGTTCTCTTCTTCGATTGATTGTATAAGATAGCATGGGCTTCATTTCCAATTAGAATGGTGGCATAAGAGAGGTCCATATGTAAAGTACCACCCAAGGTTATAGATCACTTCCTAGATAAAATCATCCCCGATGTATCAATCACATCCAAGACCGAAATATACATTATAATAACAATCTCGGGATATTTATCAAGGAGAACTTCAAGGTCTTATATCAAACCACATACCCCAATAGCTTTGGAATCCATCCCACAAACATTTCCATAAGGTATTGTGATTTCCAAGCCAAACTGTTTCATGACCTTCAAGGTTATGACATTTGTTGATGCTCTGGAGTCAAGCTTACAATTGTGAAGCCACGTATCAATTAACACCGAAGAGATGAATAAAGTTGGATATTCTTCATTAGTTCATTTAAAATGGTTGGCTTGTAACAATATTAAAGGATCTCCAAGTTCCCCTTGTACCCTTAGGAACCTTTCAACCTTATTCCTCATGGAAGGGATATTGATTATCTTAGTGAGAGGAACATGTATGCTAACCTTTGATAATATTCCATCCATGTCAATGTTTAAGTCTACTTCATCACTTCTAGGCAATGTTTTTTTTGTGACTAGCGAAATCAACAACTAGTCGGGAACGTACTTTCGTGATACATGGTCGTGTTATCCGACTGCTACCACTATAACCTTTAGGCATGCCAACGTGGCCCCTCATGTGGAAAAAAAAGGTAATTCAAGGGTTTCAAACTGGTGACTTCACATTACAGAGTGCCTTAACAGTACACTCCATCACTGACTGTTGTACACCTCGAGGGCACTTCTAGGCAATGTTAGTTGAGGAGGAATGTTATCATTTGATGGTAAAAGAGGTCTTGGATGGGGAAATATAGGATCACTAGGAGGGGCTTGGGGTGCATTCTTTGGCCTAGCATAAATTTGTAAGTCCTTTTTCCTAAGACTCTCTCTTGACTCTTCATCCATTTGGCTCAATATTTCCATCCTAGCTTTCCTAGTGGCTTCCATCTTGCTTTGCTCAAGTTGTTCTTTGGTCACATTGAAGTATTAATCATAATAAATTGTATAAATAGGATCCAATGTATCAAGGAAATCATGTAACTGAGGCCTTCATCACTACCATCACCAGATCTATTTCTTGGACATTCATGCTCCCAGTGAGCATCCCCACAAGGAAAATACCAAGGGGCCTCTTTCGGGTTTATGAAATTTGTAGTCACTAAGGTATTAGGGACCCTTTTCTCATTTGGAGGCCTAGGCTTCCATGTTGGGTTTTGCCTTTGTGTTTTAACCTTGTATGGAGGTCTCATAATATATTGTTGAATCCTTTCCCTTTGAGTAACTTTATTCATCGATAAGGTTTGGGTTTGAGCAAGGCCATTTATGGATTCTTCAATTTTTTGAGCCCATGGAGAATTTATGCCTTCGGTTGGTTCAACACTATGCATTGTTCTTGGATTGGTCTCATCCTTGGCTCTAGGGACATGAACAATCCCAACTTTGGAGGACAAAATATTTGCTTTTATTTTTACAGATTGCTCTTGGGCCTCTCCAAGATCCTTTGGAGACTTGTCTTTGAGCATGAATCCAAATTTCCCTACATAAGAATTGATATAAATAAAAAGGATATAATCATATTTGGGGATAATATATTGGGTATTTTTTGAAGCAACCTTTCAAATCTGGTATCAAATTATTCAACGGTTTTATTCTCTTTATTTTTCATCTCACTAAGTTGCAACAACAACATGTTAGGATCACCTTTAGTGCCTCATATTTTTATGAAGACTTTGTGGAAAGTATCACAAGTCTTAATGATTTTATCGAGGAGACTATTATACCCTCTCCTTGCATCTTCTACAAAGGTAAAAAAAAAGAGCCTCATGAATATATATTCATCATCATCATTAAAAGGATGAGTTTGAAAACAAACCCAAAAAGTATCTAAATGTTCTTCGCCATAAGTGACATCATTACCAGAGAATTTAGGAAACCACTTTTGAAAAATTTGAGGCATGTTACGAGGGTATCTTGGGATTGTAGACATATATAAGGGTTTGAAAACATTGGAAACCCATGGCTTTTGAGGCATTGGAGATGAATGAAGTCTTTCACTAAATAAGGATTTGACTACAGGAGAATTGTGAGGAAGTTTACTTCTATAAGCCTTGGTGGGATTGGAAAGCCTCCTATTAGGCCCTTGGTTAGTGCTTTCAACACTTGAACTTAGTGGATTTTCCAGACGATCTCTTCAGGGGAGGATCATCAAGAAATAAACAAAGGGATTTTTCCCTTAGTGGAGTCACTAGGTATTCTTTGTCGAATAAGGATTTGGGGTAAGCTTTCCAAAGGAATCCTGTAGGAAGAATGACTCAATTCTCCCTAGAAATGGTGCCAAAAAAGTTATCACGGGATTCGACAATTGTGCAAATCCTTCACAAGATGTTAAACTTGCATAACAATTGGAAGTAGATTCCATTGTCACCTAGGAAGTACTTCCCTCATTTTATTGAGGGACATGTCCAACAGAAGGAAGGCTTCCCCGATGACCTCAAGGGATCCTATAGAAATATTAGCCAAGCCTATGGCCCCCTTTCCTGGTCACCTAAAAAACTAGGCTAGGTCTAGGGAAATGTGAAAAGGTAAGAAGAGTTTGGACAAGGTAATTGGTTGACGTTTGTAAGACACGTTTACCAATGTATATAATGACAATTACCAAGTCTAACATATGAATGATCACCCTTAGAACACCAGATATAAAAAAATAGGGTTGTTGTAGAAAACTTCCAGCAGTAAACAATGATTATACCAACCAAGAATGTTTTATAACAACAACAATAAATCAACCCTCAAAAAATGTAAATAAAATCTTAAAATATAGTCCTCAACAAGTGGAAAAATATGAAAGTGCTCAACGATGAATTTGACCTTCTTAAAACAAAATATTAAGTAAATATTCAACAATCCATTCAAGCCCTAATGGTTGTAACAAAGATTCATAACATCAACAACCATTTTACTTAGATTGTTAAACGTCATATTTGCATAAGCATGGTAAAACCATGTAAAACCTAATCTAGTAAAGAGTTTTGAGAAAGAGAGAGAGTTTTAAGAGAGTTGTATCACTTGTAAATACTAGAATCATGTCGTTTTCTCTAAATTGGGTAATGGAGTCAAGTAAAACCATGAATTAGGTAGCCAAGAAGAGATGTGAATTTGAAATCCTAGGGCTAAAGCCTTATATTCCTAGCATCAAACTCAAAAGACAAACCCTGGAGTTTATGGCCTTATAAACCCTAGGTGGCGTATCCTTCTTCTAGGATGTCTAACTTGAATATTGAAGTGAGCTAGGTCAAATTCTAAAGTTTATGGCCTTATGAACCCTATATTTTAAACTAGCCAAGACAAATCCCTAGGGGGGTAAAGACTTTTAATATCTAGAACCAAGTCTTAGATGCTTCAAAAAACAAGATGAATGAAATAGGGAGGGGGGTAAATATGTATGATCTCTCCTAGGGTTTCAAGCAAGAACAATATATCATGCAAAAAATTAACATATAACATTTACCACAATATACCATGAACAACCACTTAAACTTGACAAAAGAAACTTACTTCAACCAAGTCAAAATGCATGAGGAAACCCTAGCTCAAGATCATCCACCAAAAATAATACAAAGCATACACAAAGTTCTCCTTCAAGAGGTGTGCACTAGTTGTCTATGGAAAAAGACAAGAAAAGAGAGAAATACAAGTGATATATCACAAGTGATGAGCTATGATTTTTCACAATGAAGCACTGGCCTCTTTGTATGAGGAAACCCTAGTACATATGTCCACATAATGACCTAAAACATCAATAACCCATGATACAAGTGGGTCCAACCCCTCAAATAGCCTTTAACAATGTAAAAACATGTCAATAAACCAAAATATGCCCTCCAAAGTCACACATGCGGGTGACATCATGCTCTAAGAGGGCGAAGAAAGCCTCCTAGGGCCATGTGTCATCATCAAATGGTTCAAGCAAGGTGGAAGGTCATGTATCCTCATCAAATGTCAAGTCACATTGTCAAGGACCCAAGCCATCCAATGTTTCCCAAATGGAAAGAAAACCCCATCATCATCAAGAAACCCTAGTGCACGACATCATCATCAAGGAGCTCAACGGCCAAAGTAAAAAAGGCCAACTTACAAGGTGGAAAATAGTCTCATGAACTCTACAAGGGATTCTCAGCCATCTCTAAGTGAAACATCCTCCATTTGAATCCTGGCAAGTCTCTAGGTGCATTTTCTAGAGTGTGAGCTTCCTGCCCATATGTCTACCAACATGACCATATCTACCAAATGAAATCTCATTTGTCCATTGTCCATGGTCCAAGAGGTGTGAAAGGATGTGTCTACATTTTATAATTCATCAAATTCTCCAATGCTCTACATCACACATGCCATATTTGCATGAAAAGGAATAACATCCTTGGTCAAATTATGGGACATCCTCCAAAGAACCATGTAAAATGTACCCAAATCAATAAAATATAGAATCAAGTAAGACCAGTAATCAAAAGCTACAATAGTCCTAAGAATCATATGAAGTGGGCCATCTATTAATACAAAATCCAAAATGAACAAGTCTCATTGGGTATCCTCTTGAAACTTCACACAAACTCAATACTTTATGCAATTTGGAGAGTTTAGGTATGGGAGGGACATTGATGGAACCTATTAAGTGTGCTAATACCCAAGTAGAGAGAAATTTCCCAGAAAAACCCATCAGAGATATGTAGTGTATGTGAAGTGGTTACAAGGTTTAGTTATGTGTATGGGGTCATTAACACGCAAGACAATGTATGGGCTCACCGCCATGAGTTCCTTTGTAGAGGGTGCACTCGACAATTGAGTTACCATTTCCTCGACACTTTTTGCATTTTAAACCCTTAATTTGCCTTTTTATTTATTTATTTTATTTGCAAGTCCCCTTAAAAAGGTTTCAAGCTAAGCACTTCCACTGATTTTTATTTGGGATATATCCAACTGATCCATATTTATGAGCGGAATGAAATGAAACACAGATCTATAACATTAACACATATATACAGATAAAAATACCAAAGATACAGTGAAACTTAAATTCTTTTCAAAAAAGAAATCTGTTGAAACTGTAAAATGCAAAATGAAACAATCTTGCTCAAATGGTGGTAGCTAATCTCTGAGAAGAGTTGTGGTGGATAAGCGCATTCGTCAGAGCACATTACAATGAGGCCTCCAAGACATTTTAGCATCAAGAAGTAATTAGAAAACCCTAGACATCCAAAAACCTAACCCTAGGAGATGAAGTGCCAAAAGTCATGTGGGCCCCGATGGGGTGAGTTGGTACATCAACTTCTCGGGGTCATAACTTTTGCATACGATCTTTGTTTTAGGTGAACGATAGCCCTTGGAAAGTTCTATCCAAGGACTACATATTTTTCTATCATACTCTAACTCGATTAATAATGTGACTGTGGCGAGCCCAAAAAAACGTTGTTTAGGGCCTCAAAACGGCTCCGAAAGTTTAGGACCCTAAAATCTAGAAAACAACTACCAAGATGAAAACTGTATGTGAGCCAGTTGGAAGAGGTGGGTGGCCAACGATATCCACCTGGATAAATCATCCCCCCTTAGAAATAAATTGTCTCCATTGCGTTGAGTTCCCCGATAAGATGAGGAAATTTCTTTGAATTTGGTACCAGGTGAGCCACTTGCCTTGGTGCAGGAGCTACCCCACTTTGACTACATGATAAATATGATGGTTTTGTTGGAGAGTACCCTTGACGTGTGTGTATACAATGTAATCAATGGATTCATATTCCATGCAGTTAGGGTTGAGCTTTGTTGGTGTCAACTATTCTTCTATATATGAGGTGTCTAATAATGGTGGAAGGTATGGTTGAAGGAGGTCCACATTAAACATTGGGTGAAATCCAAGGAAGGGGGGAATGTTGAGATCAAAAGCATTGTCACCCACAACCTTGGTGATGGTGTAAGGTCCATAACGGAGTGGAAGAAGCTTTCGATGGGGTCTTGTAAGGTTTTCTTTCTGCAAATGCAACCAAAATTTATCTCCCACCTGAAACTTGTGTGGCACCCAATGTTGATCATGGCGTTTCTTGTACTTGGCATTGGAATTTTGCAAAATATCTTGAAACTATTGGCGAATGTGCTGGATTCGTTCAATGAACTGGGTGGCTTTGTCGGCTTCGATTTGAGCATGGGACTATTCTGCTTGTGTAGATGAAAGGGGTAGTGCAACATCCATGGGACCCAATGGTTGAAATCCGAACCCCACCTGAAAGGGGTTGTGGTTGGTTAAGCTATGTATGGATTTGTTATAACTGTGTTTAACATATGGAAGACTCTCATCTCATGTGTGTGGGTGCTTGGAATTGTACATGGGAAAGATATGCACGATCATCTTGTTGATGACCTAGATTTGGCCATCCGTTTGGGTGTGAAAGGTCGTGGATTTGGTGAGATTGGTGTCTAGTCGTGATCAGAGGCTCAACCAAAATGAGATAAGGAACCATTTGTAATGATCTAATATGATGGTTTGTGGTATCCCAAAATGTACCCACACTCATTCGAAGAAGAGCTTGGAAGTGGCCTCCACTGTGATGCTTTTCTTGTAGGCAGCCATAATCGCCATCTTGGAAAATTGATCAGCAACCACAAAAACAAAGTCATTTCCCTACTTGGTTGAAGGAAGGACCAACATCTAGTCCATCGATATGGATTCCCAGGGCCTATCGGGAGTAGGAATAGGGGTGTACATACCTTGTTTTTAAATGGACGGTTTGAAAATGGCATAGGCCGTGTAGGACCTGATATACCTGTTGACATCCTCTCGAAGTTTCGGCCAATAGAAATTTTGTTGCAACACTTCCACTATCTTTTCTACACCGAAGTGTCCTGCCACCCAACTGTAGTGAGATTCCCAAATCATCTTCGTTCTCTCACTTGATGGGATGCATAGATAGCCCAGATGGAACAATAACCCATCCTAAAGATGGAAATCGATGACAATTGTGTTTATTCCCAACATATGGTAGGTAGTGACAAAGTCAGGATCTCTCTCGTAGAGTTGGGTCCATCTAAAGGTCTCATGTCCATAGGAGTGTAACATTGTTGTTAGTGTTGCAACTGGAGGTCGACTGAGCCAATCAACGATGTAGTTGGTTCTCCCTGTCTTATAATTGATGTTGATATGGAACTACTACAAGTTTGTGGACCACTTCTGATGGTGGTCATTCTGTAATTTACCTTTTGTATTCATGAATTGCAGAGGTTTATGATCAGTGTCGATGATCGTCTCCTTCCTGATAATGGAATGCCTCCACTCGCGACATGCTTGTACAATGGAGTACATTTCTTTTTTGTAATTGGGGTACTTATAGATGGTATCTAATATTGCCTCACTATGATAGGCCATGAGATGTCCATGCTAAGTGAGAACTGCACCCACATCATAGTTTGAAGCATCTATCTCAATCTCAAAAGGTTGTTGCAGTTCAGGTAATGAGAGCATCAGGTCTGATCACATGTGCTACTGGAAATCATCGAATGATTTATGTTGTGAATGGCCCAACATGAAATTTTCCTTGCCACCACCCCTGGTCACTTGTTTAAGGGCCCATGCAATGTGGGAGAATCCCAACATGAACCTGCGATATAAATTGTCAAGGCCTAAGAAGCTCAGAAGTTCAACGAGTGTGGTCGGGGTTGGCCAGTCACGAATGACCTGGATATTGTATGGATCGACATGCACCCCATGCTCATGAATAATGTAGCCTAGGTACTGGACCTTGTTCATGTTGAATGAGATTTTTTCCAAATTTTCATATAGCTTGAGTTGCCGCAGAGCGTGCACAACCTACTGATTATGTTGCAAGTGTTCCACCCAACTCTTGTTGAAGATAAGGATGTCATCCAAATACACCACCACAAAATAATTTCTGAAAGGCCACAAGATATCATCCATCATCCTCATGAAAGTTACTAGGGAATTTTTCAAGCCAAACGGTATGACCATCTATTCAAAAATACCTTCTTTGGAATTGAAGGCAATCTTTCATACATCGGTCTTCTCTATTGGGACCTGGTGGTAGTCGAAATTCAGATCAATCTTATTGAAGTATTTGTCCCCCTTGAGATGGTCAAGGAGATCGTCAATTCGTGGAATTAGGTATTGGTTCATGACTGTGATTTTATTTAGGGCTCAGTAATAAATGCAGAATTGCCATATCCTATCTTTCTTCTGTACAAGCACAATTGGGCTTCCACAAGGTGATGAGCTTGGTCAGATGTGCCCCTTCTCGAGTAGCTCTTGGATCTGGCACTTGATTTCCTCATTTTATGACAGAGAGCAATGATAGACTATCCCATTAGGTAGCAATCCGTCGAAGGTCAGATCGATTGAGTTCTTGACCTGACATTGCAGAGGTACCCCAGTGGGTGAGGAGAAGATGTGTTTGCATTCTTCCATGACCTTATCCAGTTTATTCTGTTGTGTGGAGAGACCTATCATGTAGTCCATTGATGTGGTTGCAACCTTCTTCTTACTTTGAGCATGAATCATGAAGAAGACAAACTTCCTAGTTTGAGAGACAACCTTCCTGCATTGCTTGGCAGAGATCAAGGAAATGCCAGTAGGTGGGACTACCTCAAGTATCCTATACAATTTCATATCCAAAGTAATAATAAAACTATGAGGCCTAGACTCATTTAAAACATGATGTTTCCATAAATAAGGTTGGTCCAAAATAACATCACAAACTTCAAGAGGGGAGACATCACAAAATACCTCATCTTTGAAGGTGTTATCCCCAATTTCTAGGGATAACTAGGAGATCATGTCTCGAGGCCCACGGGTCCTAGACATGGAGTACCAAGAGCATGATTGACCTGAGCATGGCCCTAGAGGACCCATCCTTCTTCTCTTTCATCAGACTCATCTTGTCAGCAACAACAACATCCATCACCTTCAGCTTGGACTTGTATCCAAGAAGACTCTTGCTCCATGAGGTAATTGGTCTAGGTATCATGGTATGTGTCACTTTTGATCATTATAACCTTTAGATATATGCATATTACTCCTTTTATTTCTAACGGCTTCTTGGATCTTACATTAACCCACTTGACCATTGTTGAGGGGATTGACAGGGTGCCCTAGCAAGCCTGTACCCATAGGCTTTGGTTTGCCACCGGGGGGATTTCTAAAGAGCCATCGTCCGCTCCCATCATGTCATCACTTTTCATATTATCTCCCGCTCATCTATCCCATCCCCCTAGTCCAGGCATTAGGATGATCTGTTTGTGGGGTTGCACCTTATCTCGTGGGAAGAAGGGGCTAAAGGCCCAGAAGGTAAAAGCAGCTGGTAAAATATAAAAGCCATAAAAATGAAACCCAGATATGCCTCGCCCAAGGATCTCCGAGAAGGTAATAAAAATCCTCTTAGCAAGAAATAAGAGGGACCCGAAGAAGAATAACAAAACAAGACCTAGCCAAGAGGATAGGGGGTCTCATCACGAGCCAACCTATTATGTTCATCGGTACCTAACAACATGACATTGCCACTATCTGGTTACCACGCCAGGGCAATGACCTTTGGTTGCATGGCCAAGGGAAAGGGGGTCTCATCACGAGCCAACCTTATCATCTCTGTAAAAGTGTTTGTGGGTAACACTGTCATCTCTGGTCACCATGCCAAGGCAGTGTCCTCTAGTTAGTCCTTGAAATAGAAAAAAGAAGAAAAAGAAAAGAAAGAAAAGAAAGAATAAAGGCAAGAAAGGGCTTGGAAAAAATTGCATCCATGACGGGTACAGCTCCCCTTCTACAAAGGCACCCATAGGTAATATCATGCATCCTTGTCTCTCACTCTACCCGTGTGTCTAGACATCCCTTGACCACATCACCTCATTTTACATGGCTTGGATGATACCCCTTGGAGACTTTCCTTTCCTTATGAGTACTAGCCCAATAGGGTGTCTTGTCTTTTTCTTCAGCCTTGTATTGTAGGTCTTTGAGTTATTGGATGATATATTAGGGTTTTTATGCATATGTTTGATAATATTAATGATGAGACGTGATTAACATTGCTATTATCCCTGTGACTAATGAGCCCATGGAGGGCGAAGTTTTTGATGTGCAAGACCATACCCGATGGACAACTACCACGTGGACCGGTACACATGGGGAGATGATTAGTTTGGACCTCCATGGGGCTGAAGAGCCCATCAGATGGTTGTTGAGACCCCATCAGGGGCAGAGACAGGACAATGCTTGATTGAGATTTTGCACCTGAGAAGAAGAAGGACGTTCCATCAGGGACACTTTGGTTGAACCCAGCCTAGGTGGGTTGACCCACTTCCAGTGGAACGTTTCCCTTTGATGGCCTAGGACGTCACCTAGGAGCCATTGACATCACCTTGAGCATGTGGCAGTTTGACAATGCAGCTGGCACATGTGGCATGATTGGGAGGCCTAAAGAGGGCCAACGTTTTGTCATTTTGTGTTGCATTTGCCCTAAAAAGGGGCTAACGTCTCCCTCAGTAGGGCTTGACGTCTTGCTTATGCTTAGTTAGGGATTTGATTTAACAATTTAATGTAAAAACAATATAATTTTGGTTTGTAGCCTTGTCGGCTATTTTTAATGACCTAAATTTAATTAAAGGTCATGATACAGTATATATTGAGGAGTTTTTCCCTCATTTTGACATAACACATCACTCACTCTCCTAGTGAGATCTGATTTTTGCGCCCTTGTTATGTATTTGGTCTTTTAAGTGAGGCGCACTTGTTGAAGGAAGGATTTTCTTGGCATATTTTGGCATTTCTCTTGAAGGAAGGTTTACAACTAGGGTTTGCAATGCTATTTCTTCATGACATGTAAGTGTTTTTTCTGCAAAACTTCTTAATTGAATGGTTGTAGGCTTATATTCTTGCATTTATTATAAATTTGTTGATTTTAAAACCCTAGGGGACAAACAAACAAGTAGGTTGTTGTCTCATGTCCCCTAAAAGAGAATTTTTCAGCCATTGAAGAACGAAGGAAGAGCCTAGCCATTTCTACACTCTTTTTACATCTTCCCTTGTGCTAACCGTGCTTTTAAGAGTTAAGAGGGAGGAGACGTCCCAGGCCTAGGTTATCTACACCTAGGGTCGTTCTGCTTCTAGGGTTTGGTGATAGGGCCTTGCCATTGCAACACTCTCCCTCACCTCACTCTCTTGTATTGACTTATCCTTTATGCTAGCTTCTCTGTCAGGTTTAACCTAAGGAAGGAGGAAAGAGCACAAGACCTTTCTTAAGCAATACAGGAGTGAGCCTCTTTCCCCTAGGGTTTTGATTCTAGGGCCCTGCCATTTCATCACCTTAGAACCCTTCCCTCTCATCCTTAGCCTTTTATCCCTTCAACTTTGCGTCCTCTCTTTAATTGACTCCATTTACCCTTAGGCACTGATCTCAACTCCCCAACATTGAAGTGAAAGTGATTGAAACAACTCTTTAAACTCTTAAATTTGAAACCCTAACTAACTAACTAACCCTAATTAGGCTGACATCACACTTGGTTATTCCATCTTGATGTAGCACTCTATGTGATAAGCAATTAGATGATGGTTAAGAGAATTTATTGAGTAAAGGATTGATTAAATACATTGCTGGCTACATCATCTCAATATTTATTGATGAATTGATATTATTCCATTGCTACATTATTTGACGTTGATCTCATTGATATCTATTGTTTTAATTGCTTATACATTGATATCAGATAGTTGTATGAAGTACTAACCCATTGAATTATAGCCTGCATAAATTGTTTTTCTATTGTCTTGTTCCAGGTAGGTATTCTCATTTGGGGCTACACTTCATTATTGGTTGTTTATCCAGACTATCCGATCTTGGTGGTAACCTGTGAGGAGGGAATTTTACTCTGACCTTTATATCTTTTCCTCTTCAAAACTCCAAGTTATCGGGGACGTCTCCCCTGGGCCTAACCTCCCTAAATAGAAAGAACCTCCCCATTGTGGTGACATTGGGTGGGGTAGGTTCCTGTTACGCCAGTTTGGCCTCTATCTTCTAGCCTTTTGACCTAGCTACAAACTGTGCAATAACATTTTGGCGTCGTTGTCGGGGAACACTGAGTCAATTCTCCTCAAACAACAAATCTTTTCGGTAATCCTTGCCTCATAGATCTTTTCTTACAAGATTACCTTGCGACTCCACTAGGGTGTTTTTCCCCTTTTCTTTGATAGTTTCAAGTAAATTATCTGGCGAATCCACCAATGACGACCCATAGTGGGCGACAATACTCAAATCCCTCTACTGTGGCCACTATCACCCAGACAAGCTCTTCACCCCCGATTAATCTTGATCCTCACAAATGGTCTTACTCAGAGAGTTTCAGCTGTTTCAACCTAAGTAACATCCAAGGGGGGCTGCATGACTTACCCAAGGATGCAAATTCTTGGCTACCACTTTTCTCAGGAAAAGGTGTCCCTGGAAACTCACATTTGACCCAGTTCTGTGATAGTTTTGACTTTCATTTGGCTCGTCAAGAACACCCTGATGTCTTCATGAGGCTCTTTGCAAGCTCCGTTGTAGAGGATGCTAAAGTTTGGATTGATAGGTTCCCTAAAGGAAGCATAAAAAATCCTGAAGAACTACAAAAGGCCTTCAGAATAAGGTGGTGCGATAGTGAGAATTCACAGGATTCCTTATCCCAATACTTTGGCATTTGCAAAGGATCTTGTGAAGGTATTAGAGATTTCAGTGATAGGTTCAACCTTCTCCTCAAAATGGTCCGATCAAAGGTAGGCTCAGAACAAGCTATTCTCGGCCATTTATTGTCCTCCTTGGAAGGGGATTTACAATTCAAAATCAGGGACCGGTCACTTGCAACTTTAGAGGAAGCACAAGACCTAGCCTTTCATATTGAGAAAAACCTTGAGTTCGAAGACTACATTCATCAGATGGATTTTTCACAGAATTTTGACCTATGGGATCCTGGTAATAAACTTGTCATGGAACCTGAGTCTCCAAGAATTCTCCAAGTTGAACATGTTCCCACTAAAAGAAAATGGAGCCTTTCCTGTGAAAGCATTACCTCTTCCCAAGAAACCCCTTTGAAAAAGATCCCTCCTAAGGACGAGATTGAAACTGTCCTACCTGAAAATGTTGAGCAGAATCCTTCGGAAGACTTCTCTCTTTTTATCCACCAAGTGGGACACCCTTTCTCCAAAATTGGTGACTTCACACCTTTCTATGTTACTCTCCAAGTCAAAGACTCTCTCCTCCACAACTGTCTCCTACACCCAAGTGACACAACCAACATGATGATGGATGAAGTTATGTATCAATTGGGTCTGAGCCTCTCACAAACAAATACCGGAGGTGACTTTGCAAAAGGGATCATTAACAACCTCGAGGTGGCCTTTAAATCCTGCCCCAATGCTCCTTTTTTGATAAATGTGGTCATCATAGATGCTGTAAATAATTTAGGGATTATTCTTCACAAAGATATTATAGAGAATTTGAATGGAAGTATTCATAAACAACAGTCCAAAGCAACCATCCCTCATCCTGAAGGGGGATTCTTTACCATCTACAATGAGCCTCTCGTTGGCTCCCCAATTGAAACCTCTAATGAGCCAAGTGACCAACTTTTATGCATCAATAGTGACCTTAATAATTGGTTCATCCAAGAAAGGAAGTTAGATGTGGATGCCATTGAAGAGACTGAAGGAATATGGACCTTATAATTCAATGGATCACACTCAAGCTCTAGATCAGGTGCTAGAATAGTTTTAACAACCCCTTTGGGTGAAGTCTTTTACCATTCATATAGGCTGGAATTCTGTTGCACCAACAATGTTGTCGAGTATGAAGCCTTGATTCTAGGTCTCAATTTAGCAATTGACAAAGGTGTTACAATCCTAGAAGTAAAAGGGGACTCAGACCTCATTGTGTCGCAAGTTTTGATGAGATTTTCCACTAAAAATGAAAAGTTGAAAAAGTATCGAGATGTGGCTCAAACCCTTTCAAAATCCTTTAGAAAAGTGTCAATCGAATCCGTTCCTCGAGAATAAAACCACGTGGCTGATGATTTGGCTGTCTCTGCTTCTACTTTACAACCATGTGAAGGACCTCTTCACAACCTATGCAAGATGGAGGTTCTTTTTAGGCCTTCTGTTCCCGACAATTTGGTACATTGGCAGCTTTTCGAGGATGATGATCAAATTATCAGATTCATGCAAAACAACAAAGAGTTTACCGATTCGCAAGTTGCTTTCCTGGCTGATTCTATGGATCTGGAAGTCATTAACCTGCAAAGTAATACCTTGCCAAAGGGTTGTATTCCCCTGGAAAACCTTTTTGACAGGCATGATGGTTTTAAGGGAAAGAGAGCCAACAAGCAAGATGAAGAAGCCCTAGCATTGAATATCATTATAGAGATGGACCCAAGAATGGTCAAAATAAGAAAGGGCACCACCGAGAAAGAAAGAAAGGAAATACTAGCGCTCATCAGAGAATTCAGAGATACCTTTGCTTAGAACTATGATGATTTGAAAGCTTATAGGGGGGATGTCATCCAACATGCCATACCGTTGGTAGAAGGGGCCAAACCATTCCGACAAAAGCTGAGGCATATCAACCCAAAGTTGGCAAGCCAAATACAAAAGGAACTCCAAAAAATGGTCAATGTTGGTATCATAGCCCCTATCGGGTATTCTTCTTGGATCTCAAACTTGGTGGTTGTTCGAAAGAAAAATTGTGACATCCACCTGTGTGTTGATTTTCGCAACCTCAACCAATTGTCATTAAAGGATAATTATCCCCTCCCAAACATGGAACATTTGCTTCAACGGGTTACAGGGGCAAGGATGATTTCTATGCTGGATGGGTTCTCAGGGTACAACCAAGTCTTACTCAAAAGAGAAGACCAACTCAAAACTGCATTCACTACTCCTTGGGGAACTTTTATGTACTTAAGGATTTTGTTTGGTCTTATGAACGTTGGTGCCACCTTTAAGAGAGCAATGGACTTTGCATTCCGAGACCTCATACAAAAGATCATAAAAATTTACCAAGATGACCTTACAGTCGTGTCCAAGGATAGGAAAGACCATCTCTCTCACCTTAGGATTGTTTTTGAGCAATGCAGAAAGTATGGTATCTCACTAAATCCCAAGAAATCTGTCTTTGGAATTGACGAAGGAAAGTTGTTAGGACACGTGGCCTCACAAGGAGGAGTCTCCATTGATCCTGAAAGAGTCCAATCGATAAAAGATGTCCACCCTCCGGCCAATAGAAAAGCTTTGCAATATTTTCTCAGAAAAATCAATTTCATTCGTAGATTTGTACCAAATTTTTCTGAGAGGATAAAACCTTTGAGCGCTTTGCTAAAAAAGGATGTTACTTTCAGGTGGGGAGATAAAACCAACAAATACTTTGAAGACATAAAAAATGCTATCTCCCAAGCCCTTGTCTTTATTAGCCCTGATTTCTCACGGGATTACATAATATTCTCGTTTGCATCCTAGGATACTATTACAGGTGTCCTGATGCAAAACTATGTTGATGACTATGAACACCCTGTGGCCTTTATGAGCAAAGTCCTAAGAGACTCAGAGTTAAACTACTCCATCACAGAGAAAAAATCCTATGCCTTGGTCAAGTCCCTCAAACACTTCAGGAATTATGTCGGTTACAATAAAATCAAGGCTTATGTCCCGTATCCAGCTGTGAAGGACGCCTCATCGCACCAAGATTGCATGGGTACTCGAGGAAAATGGGTTTCCAAAATCCAGGAGTATGACTTAGAAATTAAACCCACCAAAATAATAAAGGGACAAGGTTTAGCCGAGATGCTAACTGAGAGAAACCAAGAAGCCATACAGATGGGTGAAAATGAGCAAGTAAACGTAATGATCAACGAATTAGAACATGACGAGTGTTATTCCGATATCATTTACTATCTAAAGAATTTGTCTTGCCCTAATCACTTGGTTGATTACAAAAGAAGGGATTTGAGATTGAGAGCTATGAAATATTGTTTGACTAAAGATGGACTTGGATGGAGAAATCCTGATGGCATCATACTTCGATGTGTGAACAAAGAAGAGGCAAAGAAGATACTGGAAGAATTGCACTCTGGGTATTGTGGTGGAAATTTTGCGGCTCGTACTACTTCCCATAAGATTCTAAGGGTCGGCTATTATTGGCCAACACTTTTTTCAGACACTCACCGGCACGTCCAATCTTGCCAACCTTGCCAGTACTTCTCCGGCAAACCAAAACTCCCAGCACAACCTTTGAAACTAGTAGTAGTAGAGGCACCCTTTCAACAATGGGGTTTGGATTTTGTTGGTGAGTTCAAGGACAATTCAAGCAATGGCTACCGGTGGATCCTAACAGCTACAGACTATTTCACTAGATTTGTCAAATCTATTCCTACCAAAAAGTCCACCGAGGAAGTAGTCATGAAATTTTTGGAAGACCGAATCATAACTGGGTTCGGTGCCCCTTCCAAGATCACTACTGAAGAAGGTTGTTGGAGAGAATAAAAATTCATTGGATAGCAAAATAAAATATGCAGTATGGGCAGACCGAATAGCGACAAAAAATTCCACAGGAAAAACTCCTTTTGAGCTAGTATATGGACTTGAAGCAAAGCTTCCTGTGAACCTCCAGATCCCTATCCTTCATTTTTCTCAACAATACACCACAGATGTAGAAGCAATCCAAGGAAGGATCAATCAGCTAATAGAGCTAGATGAGACGAGGAGAAGTGCCTTGGGTCAAATGACGAGAAATCAAGAAAAGATAAAGAACACCTTTGATCATAAAGCCAAGGAAAGAAACTTCGCCAAAGGAGATCTCGTGCTACTGTGGGATAAGAGAAAGGAAAAATCTAGTATGCACAAAACATTCAACAGTCTATGGGGAGGCCCTTATAAAATCGTTAGTTGTGCAGGTATGAATTCTTTCAACTTAGAGACCATGGAAGGAGAAATACTGAAGCTACCAGTAAACGCTTTACATATCAAGCGTTACTATCCCCCAGAGACTTGAATCCACAGGTAAGTACAGGTAAGTAGGCATTCTTCGTGTATTATACCATTTGCATTTCATGTTAATTTGCTTTCACATTTGCATGTTGATTGTTTTATTTCAGCTATATATATGTCTATATATGCGGGGTGGCAATACCACCCCATCTTTGTTACTGATTCCCCTATCGAGTTGAGAAGGTCTGCAAGTTATGCCAGAGATGTTGAGGTTCTCATGTGCTCTACAGTGAGCACATGTCCCCAAGTTGGAGCCAGATGTTATCCCCAATTTCTAGGGATAACTAGGAGATCATGTCTCAAGGCCCACAAGTCCTAGACATGGAGTACCGAGAGCAGGATTGACCTGAGCATGGCCCTGGAGGACCCATCCTTCTTCTCTTTCATCAGACTTGTCTTGTCAGCAACAACAACATCCATCACCTTCAGTTTGGACTTGTATCGGAGAAGACTCTTTCTCCATGAGGTAATTGGTCCAGGTATCATGGTATGTGTCACTTTTGATCATTATAACCTTTAGATATATGCATCTTACTCCTTTTATTTCTAACAACTTCTTGGATCTTACATTAACCCACTCAACCATTGTTGAGGGGATTGATAGGGTGCCCTAGCAAGCCTGTACCCATAGGTTTTGGTTTGCCACCGGGGGGATTTCTAAAGAGCCATCGTCTGCTCCCATCATGTCATCACTTTTCATCTTATCTCTCGCTCATCTGTCCCATTCCCCTAGTCCGGGCATTAGGATGATCTGTTTGTGAGGTTGCACCTTATCTCATGGGAAGAAGGGGCTAAAGGCCTAGAAGGTAAAAGAAGCTGGTAAAAGATAAAAGCCATAAAAATGAAACCCAGAGATTCCTCGCCCAGGGATCCCCGAGAAGGTAATAAAAAGCCTCTCAGCAAGAAATAAGAGGGACCCGAAGAAGAATAACAAAACAAGACCTAGCCAAGAGGATAGGGGGTCTCATCACGAGCCAACCTATTATGTTCATGGGTACCTAACATCATGACATTGCCACTATCTGGTTACCACGCCAGGGAAATGACCTTTGGTTGCATGGCCAAGGGAAAGGGGGTCTCATCACGAGCCAACCTTATCATCTCTGTGAAAGTGCTTGTGGGTAAAACTGTCAGCTCTAGTCACCACGCCAAGGCAGTGTCCTCTAGTTATTCCTTGAAATAAAAAAAAGAAGAAAAAACAAATAAAGAAAAGAAAGAATAAAGGCAAGAAAGGGCTTGGAAAAAATTGCATCCATGACGGGTACAACTCAAATTCTACAAAGGCACCCACAGATAATATCATGCATCCCTGTCTCTCACTCTACCCGTGTGTCTGAACATCCCTTGACCACATCACCTCGTTTTACATGACTTGGATGATACCCCTTGGAGACTTTCCTTTCCTTATGAGTACTAGCCCAATAAGGTGTCTTTTCTTTTTCTTCAGCCTTGTATTTTAGGTCTTTGTAATATCTTTGAGCTATTGGATGATATATCAGGGTTTTTATGCATATGTATGATAATATTAATGATGAGACGTGATTAAAATTGCTATGATCCCTATGACTAATGAGCCCATGGAGGGCGAAGTTTTTGATGTGCAGGACCATGCCCGACAGACAGGTACCACATGGACCGGTACACATGGGGAGATGATTAGTTCGGAACTCCATGGGGCTGAAGAGCCCATCAGATGGTTATTGAGACCCCATCAGGGGCAGAGACATGACAATGCTTGATTGAGCTTTTGCACCTGAGAAGAAGAAGGACGTTCCATCAGGGACACTTTGGCTGAGCCCAGCCTAGGGGGGTTGACCCACTTGTAGTGGAACGTTTCCCTTTGATGGCCCAGGATGTCACCTAGGATCCATTGTCATCACCTTGAGCATGTGGCAGGTTAATAGGCAAGCTGACACGTGCGGCATGATTGGGAGGCCCAAAGAGGGCCAACGTTTTGTCATTTTGTGTTGTATTTTCCCTAAAAAGGGGCTAACGTCTCCCTCAGTAGGGCTTGACGTCTTTCTTATGCTCAGTTATGGATTTGATTTAACAATTTAATGTAAAAACAATACAATTTTGGTTTGTAGCCTTGTCGACTATTTTTAATGACCTAAATTTAATTAAAGGTCATGATACAGTATATATTGAGGAGTTTTCCCCTCATTTTGACATAACACATCACTCACTCTCCTAGTGAGATCTGATTTTTGCGCCCTTGTTGGGTATTTGGTCTTTTAAGTGAGGCACACTTGTTGAAGGAAGGATTTTCTTGGCATATTTTGGCAATTCTCTTGAAGGAAGGTTTACAACTAGGGTTTGCAATGTTATTTCTTCATGATATGTAAGTGTTTTTTCTACAAAACTTCTTAATTGAATGGTTGTAGGATTATATTCTTGCATTTATTATAAATTTGCTGATTTTAAAACCCTAGGGGACAAACAAACAAGTAGGTTGTTGTCTCATGTCCTCTAAAAGAGAAATTTTCAGCCATTGAAGAAGGAAGGAAGAGCCTATCCATTGCTACACTCTTTTTACTTCTTCCCTTATGTTAGACGTGATTTTAAGAGTTAAGAAGGAGGAGACATCCCAGGTGTTATCACTCCAAGAAACTCCTTAGGGTTGTAGGCTAAGGATGCTTGGTAACTTAAGAAATCACTAATAATCAAGTGTTTGGAACAATGGGATAACTGAGAAGGCTTAGCAAAAGATAACATGTCATGCCTCTAAATAAACCAATGCTTCGAGAAACTAGATATCAGTTACAATAAATAATCAAGGTATGAAGAAAAACATTCAAGATAACCAAGTACAGATTTTTAGGGTTATACAAGAATATAAAGAAGATCTAATTCATATCCATGAGCTATATCAAAAGATGACAGTTCTGAACAACTGAACTGAATAGAATTAAATATAGAGTAATGGAAAATGTGGACAGACTGATATATAATGACCAAAGAAAACTGAGATTCATATAGCAAGATAGTGTCAAAGTACATAGCCAAAAATGTATCCAGAATTGAACCCTCTGTCTGTCTTAAGTCTGTAGCTTTATAGTTTTACATCACAGTTCTCAGATCCTAAAATAATGGATCTGATATTCTAAAAATAGAAATTCAAAACTGATTTACAAAATCTAAGGAGAGATCCTCGAGATGAGGTCAATCCATATCTAAGAGTAGTAGATTGTTGATGAAGTGCATTTTTAGCCTCCCAAGGCTGTTTGATTTGGTCCTCCAAAGATAAAATTCAAATTTGGTGAAGTGTACAAAAACCCTGATATTATGCCTTTGAAAAAGATGCCAAATGTAGTTTAAAAACCTCTTTTTGACCTTATCCCTCAAAACTAGCCTTTGAATTAGACTTGATAATTCAACACCTGTCCATTTGAAGTGGTTTCAAACCATTCAAACTCAAAAAATCCCGATCTGGGAAAAAATTCGGTTATTCTAGCCGTGACAGGCTTTCACCAACTAATTTACCTGAAAATCCGCTCCTTAGCTGGTGAAAGGCGGAGCTTTCACCAACTAACTAGCAAAATTCAAGACGGGTTAGCTGGTGAAAGCGTAGATTTTTTTAAAATCAAATTTCTCAGTCACAGAGAGTCTGCTTTTCATGCTTGAATAGTCGATCGACATCTACAAATCCTAAGATTTCCAATGGTGCTTTCAAATCTGAATTTGGAGCCCAGGAAGCTAGTCAAATGTTCCCTACAATATTAGGCATCATTCTTTCAAAAATTCCAGTGCATTTTTTATCGCTAACATCTGGCTCCAACTGGAATGGAGACCTCCCTGCGAGGTCTGCAAGAACCTGGCAGACCTTGTGCCTTTAGTTTTGGGCATGGAGTCATTCAACCTTTACAATTTATCATCTGGCTATTTTCCAAAGTTTGTTGTTGACAGATTTCATGACTGTCATCGTATTTTAAGCATCCTTGATGTCCTCCGTGGAAAAAGAAAACTGATCGAGATTGAACATCCTCTTTTTCTTAATTATTTTCATAGCCTCCTTGTCCACTGTATGCAGTTTTCCTAACCATTGCATCTTCATAAAGACTATCCAATGTGAGATTGTCAAAATCACTAGCCAATTTACTATCAATCTGAATAGAATTATTATGGTGGGTGTAGTGACACAGGCCATTTCCTACTCAAAATCATCAAGTGCCATGCCTCACTTACTCTTGCCTCACCTTCCGTCTGTGTGGTAAGTTGATCAAGTGAAGCTCCAGCCTGTTGAGTCAATAACTGTTGTGTAGACCGAATTACTGCACCCAAGACTGCTGGTGTTGGCAAACCTTCAACAACTGATGATAAACCCGTTGATCTAAAAACCTCTGCTTCATTGCTTTTAAAGGTACTAGTTTTTCTCATTTACAAATTGACATGCTGTAGAAATATCCGATTCATGAACTTGAGTTTCTACTTCATTAAACATTCCTGCCTCTGTTACTTGCAGCTGACCTATAACTCCCTGGAATTGTCTCCGCAAATGGTCTTGAAGCTTGTGGATGTCAGTCTTTTGAGACTCAATTTGAGATAAATGACTTTCACTTTGTTCTTTTAAGGCACCAACATCTTCCTCCAAACAGACTCTGAGGACTGATGAAGATTTGGCTCCCATGATTTTCGTTTCTATTTGCAAATGATCAAACATTAACTCAGATTCTTGTGCTTCCTCTATCCCTTGTTTCCCTTTATCATTTTCTATCAAAGGAAGCCCTTTCTGACATTCCCATGATCTTGTCTCGGGGTTCTGGAATACATCAATATACTTCCAATGTCCAATTTCAAACAATATATCCGCTGACAGTGACAATTGCATAGGTTCCTGATGACCCCCAGCTTTGATATCTGATTCTTGGCGATGCTCTCTTGGTTTTCTAGGCTTCACTCCTTATTCTTGCTGTTGAGTCACAACTGCTTGTAACACTTTTACTTACAATCTTTTTGGTGGAAGAATGTTGCAGTGTCTTTGCAGTAGCAGGAAATTCCACAATATGATGACCATCAGACACAAGTCCACAAAATTCAATGTTTTCAACCAAGGCACTAGGCTTGGCCATGTCCTCTAAATTTGCAAGAGAATGAGATATTTCACTTCCCACTAATGTATCTGTGCCATTGATTGCTTTATCAGGCAATGAAATAGAAGGCTTCTGAATACAATCATCAACCAACAATGATGTTGAATCATTTGTGGTGGGAAATGTTGAGCCACCTTTGCAGGCTCTAATAGTTACTATATTATGTGCTAATTTCTCTACTGGCTCAACTCCTCCAAGTTGCATTAAGTTTCTGTGATCAGTGCATAATTGCATAGATACTGTAGCTGCTTCTTTTTTCTCTTCAACAGGTGCAACCTCTACAAATTTGTCCTTGGTAGTTTGACCACAGTTTTCACCTTCAACCATTGAAACAATAAGAGTTGTCTCCCCTGCATCTGCAACATGGACTAACACTTTGCTATTAAGTATAGTGTCATTGTTGGACTAGGAATTTTGAACATCTTTTTCTGGTGAAGTTTGACAGAAAGTAGATATTTCATCTTTCAACACCCCACTTGTTTTGCACCTCGGGCAAAGCCAAGTATTTTCAATTGTACACTATAGGTTAAATTCAACACAGACATCATGATACTAGAGATCACATGAGTCACATGCAACAGAAGTATCAAGAGTTGAAGATTCCTCCTCTTTTGTAGTACCTCCAACTCGTATTCAATTTTGATCCCTCTCTGTTCCTCCAATGTCACAGGCCTGAATAGCACTACAGGATATCAGAATTTTGTAGCACAATCTTCTCTAGGAGCTCAATCAACTCATGTGGGAGATCAACAGTCATGAACGCTTTCACTGTTGCAGAGACCTGATCTGGATTCTTACTTTCTGGTAAAGTAGTCGATACAACCTGGTCAATAAGTTGCCTTCTGAATGGATTTTTAGGAGTGAGTACTTTTTCCCAGAGCTGGGGCTCCATCCACTCAACAACATACATGGCTTGGAGTTTGAACAGAGAATTTTTATTCGTAACATCAATAAGTTCATCATCACATTGGCCCCGCCTATATGCAACAACTGCCAGAGTTGGATCCCTTTTCTCACAGTATTTACCCACCACACGTGAATCATAGTAGGGATTTGTCGTAAGGAAGTGTTATGGATTGTTATTTGTATCAATAATAATTTTACCCAAGGCATTGTGAACATGTATATCTTGACTTCCTTCACTTACAATATGTTCTAAGAACTGCGTCAGCAGTCGAAGCCGATTCCTTTTCTCACACTCTTCAACAAGCGGTTCTACAGGAAGGAGAGAACGAACCGACATAATAAGACCTTTAATGAAATCCTCTGGACAATCATCATCAAGTAGTTAGCCAACAACTAAAGGAGCATTGCTTGGATTGACTTTCTGGACATAGCCTTCAACTCTTTGATTTGACCAGTTTTGGTTGTTTCTTCAATGTATTTAAAGTGAATATCGGGATCCTCATTGGAGCTCAAAGATGAACCTAAAAAATAAATAGAGCCCTTCGTATGACTTGAACTGCTCAAAGAGTTTGATACATGAATCCACACCCAGCTGATCAGAATATTCTTTTGCAGCTTGTACAATTATCTGGAGGTTTCCTCTTTAGTTGTTTTTGCTAAAGCAAAAGCTGATTCAATCCTCACTCTCCATAACACCTTTGGATCAATAAGGCAACTGTTCAAAGCATTAACAATTAAAAATGACAATCGTGGAAAACTACACAACGTTGCAATTTCTTTTAGTTGTGCAACAACATCTTTCTCCTTTTCCAATTGACTTATCCACATCTGCACAGGTTGGTGTATTTGTATATCTACCAAGTACTCCATCTCAGGATCTACCCACAACCATAGTAACGGAGATTCTAATCCTGTTCGTGAGTCTAAAGTTGCTGCAACTTCTCCATTATCATCTGACCCATCACATTTGCCACCTTTCTTTGGGCGTTGAAAACGACAAGCAACAAGCTTTGAATGACATCGTATTTCTAGTAACTGACATGTGTCTCCAGCCATAGGCAAGCTCAGATGATCATGCATACCATCAAGTTCATAGACTCTTACACTCATCATTCCTGGCCAGCCATCATCACCTACTTGAAACTCACCTCTTGTTATCCTCTTCACGTCTTTGTCAAGTTGCTCACAGCATTTGTCTCTGATCTCATAGTTGATTTTTATTCCCTTTTGATTTTGGAGTCATTGAAGAGAAATCTGTGTTTATCGCTTTCACCAGCTTGCTTGCCTCCGAGGAGTACACCTTAACCGTTTAAAACCGAGGCTTTCACCAGCTAACATCAACTTAGCAACATATGTTAACTGGTTAAAAGCTTTTTCACAAAATTTAAAAAAAAAAATCTTTTGAGGATCAATTTATTTCTAAGATAAAATCTTAAATCCTATGTTTTGATACTTCTACAATCTGGCGAGCTTATATGCCTACTCCTACTTTAACAATTTGCACTGCTTCTTAATCAAGTAAACTCATGCTTCCAATGAAGCCATGTAAGAAATTTATTTGCTGACAACATTCTTGATCTTGATCCCAAAGATAAAAGAATGCATAGCCAACAGAGATGTGTTCCGAAAAAATGATAGAAACAACCTTCATATGGAAAGAGTATCTTGATGTTTATACTACTCAATGATTCCAGAAAATCGGCAATAGGATCAATACAATAGTAAAGGAATACCTCTTCAAGATTCTGTTCTGACTGTAAACGAAAATGATGTTGTTGGTTGTCCTCTTTGATCTCAATGATGAATGTGAACTGCTCAACCTTTGTTGGAGAGAAATGCATACTCGGTTTCTGATCTGAGGCCTTCTTTTCTTCACCTTCCTCTTCATATCTGTTGCAAACCACTTTTGTCTGCAAATCTAGAAACTCAAGGCTTCCCTTAGTATTTGTTGTAGATTTGAAATTATCTCCTTCTGATATGTCAATTTGCTCATCATTTTTCAAATTTTCAAAATGGATAATCGAATCATCATCACAATCATCTTTAAAAGATGCATTTAATACAATGTTTAAAGCATCACAATGGTTGTCATAATGTGAATCATCAATCTCTTGATAACGAAGAGTATTCTCGGTAACAACATACTCTTCATTAACATCTGAGTCTTTAGTCAATAAATGATATTCATGACAGCATTCAGGATAGAGAAGATCATTTGGAAAATGGTCTTTACAAAACACATGAAAAGCATCATGAAAATCTTCTAAAGAGTTTATACTAGCATAAGGCAGAGACCGGTACCAATCACGAGCAATTCCCTCTAATGAGAAACATAAGAGTCGGATATGAACATCCTCATGCACAACTTGCAACCGATGCATGTAATCATGAAAGTCCAACAAATGTTCAGCTGGCACTTCCCATTCTTCTCCTCGAAATCTGGGAAGGCTATTTTTCCATTCATCTCTACTAGGCACTGGATTACGGAAACCAACAATCTTTGAAAAATCGCAGAACGCATACCTCTTAGATAAGATCTTGTTCATTTCATACCAGTGGAGTCGCCACCGAATTTGTCCTTCATGGAGTCACCAGATAGATGATTACAACCAAATAATGTGTCCAAGCTTTGTCTATCATCAAAGATCAGATCTATGTCGTCTCCCAGGGAAGCTGAGCTTCGATCTCCTGTCCCCGACAATGGCGCCAATTTGTTATCACTCCAAGAAACTCCTCAGGGTTGTAGGCTAAGGATGCTTGGTAACTTAAGAAATCACTAATAATCGAGTGTTTGGAACAATGGGATAACTGAGAAGGCTTAGCAAAAGATAACATGACATGCCTCTAAATAAACCAATGCTTCGAGAAACTAGATATCAGTTGCAGTAAATAATCAAGGTACGAAGAAAAACATTCAAGATAACCAAGTACAGATCTGTAGGGTTATACAAGAATATAAAGAAGATCTAATTCATATCCATGAGCTATATCAAAAGATGACAGTTCTGAACAACTGAACTGAACAGAATTAAATATAGAGTAATGGAAAATGTGGATAGACTGATATATAATGACCAAAGAAAACTGAGATTCATATAGCAAGATAGTGTCAAAGTACATAGCCAAAAATGTATCCATAATTGAACCCTATGTCTGTCTTAAGTCTGTAGCTTTATAGTTTTACATCACAATTCTCAGATCCTAAAATAATGGATCTGATATTCTAAAAATAAAAAGTCAAAACTGATTTACAAAAGATAAGGAAAGATCCTCAAGATGAGGTCAATCCATATCTAAGAGTAGTAGATTGCTGATGAAGTGCATTTTTAGCCTCCCAAGGCTATTTGATTTGGTCCTCCAAAGATAAAATTCGAATTTGGTGAAGTGTACAAAAACCATGATATTCTACCTTTGAAAAAGATGCCAAATGTAGTTTAAAAACCTCTTTTTGACCTTATCCCTCAAAACTAGCCTTTGAATTAGACTTGATAATTCAACACCTGTCCATTTGAAGTGGTTTCAAACCATTCAAACTCAAAAAATCCCGATCTGGACAAAAAATTGGTTATTCTGGCCGTGACAGGCTTTCACCAGCTAATTTACCCGAAAATCCGCTCCTTAGCTGGTGAAAGGCGGAGCTTTCACCAGCTAACTAGAAAAATTCAAGACGGGTTAGTTGGTGAAAGCGCAGATTTTTTTAAAATCAAATTTCTCAGTCATGGAGAGTTTGTTTTGCATGCTTGAATAGTCAATTCGACATCTACAAATCCTAAGATTTCCAATGGTGCTTTCAAATCTGCATTTGGAGCCTAGGAAACTAGTCAAATGTTCCCTACAAGATTATGCATCATTCTTTCAAAAATGCCAGTGCATTTTTGATCGCTAACACCAGGCCTAGGTTATCTACACCTAGGGTCGTCCTGCTTCTAGGGTTTGGTCATAGGGCCTTTCCATTGCAACATTCTCCCTCACCTCACTCTCTTGTCTTGACTTATCCTTTATGCTAGCCACTCTGCCAAGTTTAACCTAAGGAAGGAGGAAAGAGCACGAGGCCTTGCTTAAGCAATACCAGAGTGAGCATCTTTCCCCTAGGGTTTTGATTCTAGGGCCCTGCCATTGCAACACCTTAGAATCATTCCCTCTCATCCTTAGCCTTTTATCCCTTCAAATTTGCGTCCTCTCTTTAATTGACTCCATTTACCCTTAGGCACTAATCTCATCTCCCCAACGTTGAAGTGAAAGTGATTGAAACAACTCTTTAAACTCTTAAATTTGAAACCCTAACTAACTAACTAACCCTAATTAGGATGACGTCACACTTGGTTATTCCATATTGACGTAGCACTCTCTATGATAAGCAATTAGATGATGGTTAAGATCATTTATTGAGTAAAGGATTGATTAAATACATTGTTGGCTACATCATCTCAATATTTATTGATGAATTGATATTATTCCATTGCTACATTAATTGATGTTGATCTCATTGATATCTATTGTTTTAATTGCTTATACATTGATATCAGATAGTTGTATGAAGTACTAACCCATTAAATTATAGCTTGCATATATTGTTTTTCTATTGTCTTGTTCCGGGTAGGTGTTCTCATTTGGGGCTACACTTCATTATTGGTTGTTTATCCGGACTATCTGATCTTGGTGGTAACTTGTGAGGAGGGACTTTTACTCTGACATTTATATCTTTGCCTCTTCAAAACCCCAGGTTACCGGGGACATCTCCCCTGGGCCTAACCTCCCTAAATAGAAAGAACCTCCCCATTGTGGTGACATTGGGTGGGGTAGGTTCCTGTTACACTAGTTTGGCCTCTATCTTCTAGCCTTTTGACCTAGCTACAAATTGTGCGATAACAGAAGGTCTTGATGTCGTAGGGAAGGCAACACTGTTGGATTACATGGAGATCACTCCCTTGGAAAATCCATTCGATGGTGTACAGTTGTGGGTGTGGTGTTGTTAGTAGAGCCAAATGGTTGATGACCTCTGCTGAGATGAGGTTCTTCTAGCTACCGCTATCAACGATGAAGTGCAACAGAGTACCATTCACCCACATCTATGAATGAAAGAGACATTCACCTTCCTCTGGTTCACCAGGTTCACTGGGCTGGACCTTGAAGGTAGAAACAATGGCACTAGGTTTTGGGTCAATGATCTATTTCCATTTTTCTGGTTCTGAATAGGATTCAAAGCCTACATCTAATTCATAGGCTTTCACCTTGGCCACCAATGACTTCTTTGAGCGACATTCAACAATGTTATGTCAGGGGATCTTATGGAACTCGCACCACTTCCCAATGTCTTTATTTGTCATCCCATTGTCCTTCTTTGTTTACAACTTAGACTGGTTTTCCATCCTTGCTCTGTCCTTTATTCTATGGGTTGGATCTATCTTTTCCCTTCTTCTGTTGTGAGGAGTTCGTAGACCCAAATTGTCGTGTCTTTTGTTTAAGCTTTTGCTCGATTTTGACAACATATCGATAGGTCGCGCCCAAGGATGAGATGTCTAGAAACTCCATTTTTTTCTAGATGTATCTATGCATACTATCATGGTACTTGAGCACTATATGTTGCTAAGAGTATTTGATACCCATTTTGGTGCGCAAGGTATGGAAGACATTGGTGAACTCTGGCACTGTTTGGTCCCTTTCCTGCCGCAGTGTGGTCCATCTTGTATATAAGTCGTCATAACTTCCAACAAGGTAGTATTGTTCCTTAATAATATCCCCGAAAGAACCCCAAGTGGGTGCAACTACAAATAATGTTGATTCCTCTGTTTTATTTTGCTCACAGAAAGTCTCCCACCAATCTTTGACATGGGGGACGACGTTAAGAAGTGCAAATGTAATATTTTCTCTATTGAAAAAGTTATGGAAAAAAAATACCCTTCTATAAGGTTTAACCATTTGTCTACAACATCCGCATTTATTTAACCTTCAAATATAGGAATATCAAAATTGATTTGTACCTTGAAGGGGAAGCACCTCCGCTCGAGGAATATGCATCACCCACTACTACATATGGGCAGATTATTCCATGAAAAATTTCCACGCTTCCACTAATTTCATATTTTTTTTAAACAGGGCAGGATTTTCGTCGCTATTCCCACGAAATTTCATTGCAATTGCCATGAACGTTTGTCGCAATATCAACGAAAATCTTAATTTAACCTAGTATGTATTTTCATCTCTATAGCGACAAACTTTCGTGGCAATAGCAACGAAATTTTTGTCTATCTCATTGGTCGGTGTTAACGACTAGTTGACTATTTTATCTATATATACGTGACTTTAAGAGACTTTGCGACACAATTGCTATAGTTGCGACACTGTTCTTGGCTTTTGTTTGAGCTGTTTATTTTTTTCATCACCCACTGGTTGAACAAATCCAATTCTCGATCTACATAGCTTGGATTTTGAACTTGCAAGGTTAGTATGTTATTTTTTATTGATGTACTCATTTAACTTGTAATTTTTTTTTCAAATGTCCAAATTGCATTTAGCTTATTT
>ML819961.1:47693-66063 GCA_009831015.1 Picea engelmannii | reverse complement strand
AGAGGCCAATGAGCAGAAAGCCTGTTCCCGGTACCACATGGCCTATAAATGTCCCCATAACGAAAGTAAGCTTAGAAGGGGATGGATGAGTAGCAGACTCAAAGCAGAAAAAGGATTGAAGGCAGGGAATGCTAAATTGGTCGCGGGGGATGAAATTTATGTTAGGCAGGCCACGGTAGCCGTGCAGTACACCCTCGCCTGCTTGTTTGTTGAACCCCGGGGCTGTCAGAGGTAAAGTCAAATTTACTAGATGGATCTGGGTTTCTAGAAGAAGAAGTAATTTTAATTTCCATGAGATTAACAATATCCTATGGGACATATCGCCTTATACATTGATTTAAGTAGTTCAATTTTTTTCAATTTTAATTTCTATGAGATTAACAATATTTTATGGGACATGCGGCCTTATACACTGATTTAAGTAGTTCAATCTTTTTCTTGTTCAATTTGATGATGAACTCCTCTAATTTCTCCACTGTACCTTGGTTGAATAAGTCATTCCGAAAGTTATCTGTCAATATATTTATATAAATGTTTCTCTGTTCTAGAAACCCTACTCTGTTTTCCTGTTTTTACACGTGGACAAAGATTATGGACTCATAAGGCCCCTCCTCTGTTTTCATGTTTTACACGTGGACAAAGATTATGGGCTCATAAATTTAGTTGGAGTAGGACATTTTTTGCCCTGCAACCTGCCGCACTAGTGTGACAAAAAGGCAAAAGGTCTGGTATGATCCGAACAAGTGGAATGCTTTACGCTTTTGTATCACGTGGGAGAGCTTCAAATTTCAATTGTGGGCACGTTGACTTTGGAATCATGAGGGTGGGCACTGGGCATTCATTCCAGAATATGACGACACCGAATTTTCTCATTTCAGGATAAGCTGTGGCCCACATTCCCTACCCAACCAAATAATTTCCTATCTCCATTTCACGCAGGCTCACGGTATACATGAATTTTGTCCCTGGTTAGGCATTGATTTTAAAATTAGGTTTTAAAAAAATTGATAATAATAGTATATTTTTAATGTCACAGTTATACATCACATATGTACATATCTACCACTCTTTTTGGATTTCAATATGTAAAACATTTAATGTGTTTTTTTTGGATTTCATTATGTAAAACATTTAATAGGTTTTTTTTAGTTTTATAATTTTGATTTTATAAGTTTTTTCTTATTTAATATTAATTCCTTTACAAAACATTGTATATAAAAAAAGATAAGTTATAAATTAAAATATTGAGATATCTCATTAAAAAATTGCTTAAATTTCAATGAGATATGTATTACTATTTCATATTTTCTCATCCAAAAATATAAGTAGCAATGTGTATATAATCTGTTACTAGAAAGCCTTGAGCAAAGATCCTTGTGGAATGTTCAAATAAAATGTATTTTTTTATGGGAGTTGATTAGCTGTTTTATTAAATGGATTATTTTGGTTGGAATTAAGCAATACAAATTTATACAAATCATTATTTTTGTTGTTCATAATTCATTTCTGAATGTAGAAATGGATTTGTCATGCTGAAAAACTCACAGAGCACTAGGATTTTACAAAAATAATCACTTAAATCTACGAATCCAATAATTTCTAACCGAATTTTGAATAAATATCCCCTTTAACCTACTACCTTTTTATGAATGTCTTTTTTGTCAATAACTTTGTTTTAATGATTTTGTAAGTTTAAAAGTATTCAATTTTTTGTAAGTAAAATTATTAATAATAAATCTTTACATAGTTATAATTTTTTTTTAAATAAAATTGTTAATACTAAATTTTTACACAGTTATAAACTTTTATCTTATTTTCTTTTTTATTTCTTTGGATGCATAATAGATTGGCGCTGAAATAATTGCATACATGCATTCTAAATTTGAAGCTAAGGATTTTCTATTTTATTGTTGAAATATGTGCATGCATTTTAAATTTGAAGTAAAGGATTTTTTATTTCATTGCAAAGAACCCTAGTGTATTCTTAAATACATTTTTATTCCCCTTCTATCTTTAACATAAATGTCAATATATAAATTCAATATAATATTTTATACAAAACTAAAATAATAATAAAATTAATACATACTAAATCATAACCATTCACAAGTGTAACGTTGATATGTAAATTCAATATAATATTTTATACAAAAGTAAAATAATAATAAAATTAATACATGCTAAATCATAACCATTCACAAGTGTTTATATATCTTTTAGACCAACATTTGTTTACTTAAAAAAAATATCATGCATTAATTAATATCACGACTATTTTAAATCAAGTGTATGAGAATATGCATCAATTAATATATATAAATAAGCATAATAGTATAGGTTCATTTTCGTTTTTACTAACAAATTTGCATCTTAATTTTTTAAAATTTGTATTTTTTTATTTATTTTTATATATTTAATAGATCCGAAGTTAAAATGTATTTATGTTGATTTTATTTTAAATTAGAGAAATAATGACAAGTGAAAGTAGTAGCATATTCCTCCTTGTAGTGCATTCCCATATAATAAGTTTTGAAACGGGATTTTTTATGATTGGTTGTTACTCATTTTATTAAAAAAATATTATAAGTTCATTTTCACTAGTAATATAATTTGGGCATTTTTTCTATTTTAAACTTTTTCTTTAAACAATTTAAAATTTTCTAAACCCATATTTTTACAAACAATATGCAAAATTTACAATGGCTTGGAATGTATTGCTTTGGTGTAGTGTTTCTTAACCCTTCAACTTGAAACACACATCAAGTATACAAAAATCATAAGTGTAAAAAACCAGATACCATATACAAGGGATTATGAGATAAAATAAAATATGTGGTTTAAATCTTTATATTAATGATGTTTCGAATAAAAAAAGTAATATTGACCACCATAGTACGAGTGAATGTCATGCCATCCCTCATTACTAATAATGTGTGGGACTAAACATGTGTGGACTCTCAATATAAATAACTAATCCCCGTTCCAAGATAAATACTTTCTTTGTAGGTAAATGTGTGCTGAGTTGTTGAGTGAAGCACTTCACTTGAAATGTGATTTCCCAACGAGCATGAAGACACGCCCACTCACTACTATATATGTTATTAGTTGTAGTTACATAATCCATCCATATTGTATTTAGTATTTGAATCAATATTCCGAGTCGCTGGATCAAAATCATATTATAGTTTGTGAACTGAGCATAGAATGTATGGACAGCAATATTTTATGTTCCTTTCAGAGTCAAAATGTTATTTGTGCTTTAAACCAGGTACCCACAATTTTTTTTTCTTAATTGCAAGTGTAGATAAAATTGAGTTGGAGCTTACCCTCGGTTCTTCTTCCAAGGAGGAATTGGAAAGGCCAACATAAATAAAGTGAATGAAAAGTTTTCATGAATATGTATATTTTGCAAAATCTTTAGCGTGAATTTGCAAAAAAACATATTAGAGACGATGGTTACTTTAGTGCAAGCTTTAATTCATTGTATAGGTTTTGTATGCGTTTTCCATTAATTATAGAAGTAATGAAACATTTTATCTCCAATTTTTTGTGTGTGATTATGGAAATGAGCTCATAATTTTATATTAGAATTATAAAATTAGAATGATTGACATATTGGTTAATGATCATAAATTCACTTTCATATATAGAATTATAAAATTAGAATGATTGACATATTGGTTAATGACTATAAATTCACTTTCATATATTGGTTGATGACGATAAATTTACTTTCAAATATTAAGATGATAGGTATATTGATTAATGACTATAAATTCATTTTCAAATAATAAGATGATAGCAGGAACATTGTTACCCTAATTAGCATGGTAGATATATATCAAAATACTACAAAAATTGGTTAAGGGCAATAGATAAGGAACTTAGGTAGTGTAGATGATGTTTTTTCAAGACTTAAAAAATTTAGATCCTTTATTATGTAGAGGATTTTCATTAGAGACAATTTAGAATTGAAAAGGCTTGAGGGTTCTCGACAGAGCCAAATTAGTGTTGAGGATTCCCAGTATAGCCACAATAGTAATGGTTGGAAATCAAACCCATTCCCACTAGCATAGTGCTTGATCACACTCCAACCTGAATCGATCATACTTTTAAAATGAAAACATTGGGCTTCTGAGAGAAACACGTAGGACTCGGTGGTTGGACTTGAATTGTTCGCACAAGTGAATTGCACGCCAACAATCATGCCATCAATGTTGTCCTCAAGTGGCTCAGTACTTGCACGTGCGAACATTAACAATGGTGTTGTACTTTGAAATGCAGATAATCATAGAGCATTTGTTCCCTGTCTTGTTTTATGATTAACATTAAGAACCATGCAATGAGTCAATCATTCACTCACTGCCTAGTGCAACCTATTTGTTCGATGCACATTATTCACCATCGAACGAACACCATCTAATACAACATGTTCGTTCAATGCACATTATTCACCATTGAATGAACACCATCTAATGGATAGGACCATTGCCTAGTGCAGCTTGTCTGTTCAATGCACACTATTCACCAATGAATGAACACCATTCGATGTGAATGGACATGATGAAAAGATAGTGCATGGTGCTTAATGTTTCCACACTATTCACCATCTAACCTATAGGAAGAAAAGGTAGTGAACCATGATGCTTAATGTTTCCCATCTATCCCCTCTTTTATGTGCAATTCATATTTAGAATGCAAAATTCAGGTGCCTGATCTTTGGTGTCCCTTATATTCAAACCAAAAGTTGAAAAGGTTGATGGTGCTCAATCATACAATGAAGTTCAAATTACAACTCCATTACCCCATCAAGAATGGATGTTTCCTTTTTACTAAAAATAAACATTATGCATTTGCATTTAATAGATTACAATTTGATGTGGTTTAATCACACCGTGGAATTTGGATTACAACTTCATTGTCATTCAAAAATTGTTGTTGTTTATATATATTATACTTCATAGTTGTAGCACCATTTCATCAATAAAATATAGTAAGAATTTCAAGTTCAATGGTGGCAGGGACATTGCCATGCAATGGCACTTGTTATCCTACTATTTAATAATCTTTATGACACGTTGTTGGTTTGAATGGTTGAAACTAGAGATATTTTTGGATTATCTGAACAAGAGACATGTTTCACTTAAATAGTGAATAGAGTTACATGTATCAATCCAAGAACTGTGTAGGATTTGAGCCCTCAATATATGGTTCACCCTTTTCTCCATATTGCCACCTATAGCATGTGTGAGAGCCAATTCTACTATTACCTACATAGGTCGACCCACAAAGCTATTTTTGTGTGTTGGGGGGAATAATCATGGACCTCTATGAGAATTGATCCTCAGAAGAACAAGTCTAAGTGTGTTCATTAGGATTCGATCTCATGATGCTCTAAGATTATTATTATTTTGATACAAATGGATTCATGCCCTTTCTTGGAGGTTTTCTTGGGGATTTGGCTCTGAGAATTGTGGTGGCCTCCAAATCTACCCAAACAAGCATTCACCCTTTGATATTTCTGCCCTGGCCCCTAACATTGAGAACGTGGCAACGAACTTTCATTTGGATCATCCAGATCTATTAAATCCATCGAAGAACTCGTGCCTGGGGTTTCAAATATGCACCTGGAGATTGCAGTTTACATGGGCCAGTAGTGTTCAAATCATAGTACGAACCTAGAGAAGGTGTTGGGTAAAATCTCAGTTTCTCTAGACCTAGAGGGAGCCCATGAGAGGCTAGTTGTGTTCCACAACATGTGGGGGTCTATTGGGAAAACTCAGTTAGGGATTTGAAACTAGGTCATTAGTTTTATATCACATATTTGAGACTAGAAGGACAAAACTTATAGTTTATCACCCAACTCTCTTCTTCCTCAAATTCTGTGATCCATGCAGCAAGCAGGTAGGATGAGAATGGAAGGACATAATTTTGTATATCTAATAATGTTTCTTGTTTTCAACTATTTTGGTAGATTACCTACATTGATTTGTAGCATTCATTCTATGTTCACAAATTTTATGTGTCTAATAATGTTTCTTGTGTTCAACTATTTTGGCAAATTACCTACATTGATTTGTAGCATTCATTCTTTGTTTGCAAATGGAGTCACACTTTTAGAAATCAAGTTGTCTTTTGCAGGTACTCGAAATGTTCTTTGGAGAAATTATAGTTCTTTTGATGTCGATCCTCATGTTTGGGAAGGTCTCAATTGTAGCAGCAATGGAATAAGACAGTTCTTTTCAATTTCCTTGCCATATAGAGGATTGATTATCTTCCTTACCAATGCAATAGGCAACATGGATACCCTCTAGAAGCTTGATTTTTCAGGCAATAGCTTTAGCTAGATAGCCAACTACACCAAGGCTTTGTGAACTCAATCTTGCTAAAAATTTATTTACATGTTCCATCCCTCCAGATATATGGAACTACAACCTCTTTACCATTTTGAATCACAGTACCAACAATATTTGTAATTTTACTCCCCCTTAATCGAGTAATCTTGCAAGCCTAACTGTTAGCGATATTTCTTGTCTCGGGATTAGGCGTACCCAGGTCTGCAGTTTGCACGGGAAGCACCCGAGCATAACACGAGAGAATCCCGTTTTTTAGCAGCAAGTCAAGTGAGCGGGCGAAGTTTTGCCATCGGCGGCCGAGATCCATCCATAGAAGCGGATCGACGACCATCGGGTTTTCGGGGCCGACCAGTTGCCCAGGGTTTAGCAAGGGGAAGCGCCATGGGTCAAAACGAATCTGGACCGTCTGATCTCATTGGGACAGGTGGCAAGCCTGTCGGCATATCGCAGATTGGGGTTTCGAGGAGCAGGCACCCCTCGTTTCATGCATTTTGAAACCCTGAACCCCGAATTTTCGATAGCACCCAGGATCAGGCCCATGGTTCTGGTGCCTAGTCGTAAGAGAACAAGCCTGGAGGTGGGGCGTTTATGTTTGTCATTTGGCCACTCGGGCCCCAAAGCGTCGAGCTAAATCTCAGAAGGAAGGCATTGTGATGCTCTAGATGTCGATTCAATGTGAGCTAAATTCCAGTACCTGTCGGAGATTAATGAAGAAAAGAGAGGGTGGTTCAAACCTCACCTCGCTCATTTATTGCAGAGTATGGAGGTCCCGGTCGAAATTATGCCCGAGAGGGTCCCCTGTACCATCTCTCCTCAGGGAAGCCACGCCGAGTCTTCAACTCGCCAGAAGAACCTGCACACGCCAAGTCAACATTCAAAGGGTTCAGCTACCTTTGGTGCGGACCATGCCGAATTAAGGTAGCGTATGACAGAGCAATGCAGGCCATATTTGATTGAGGTGACGCCATCCATTGAAAGTTCTGAGACACCTCTGCTGGGCGAAAGGAAGGGAAGAGTATATGTAGGCATTTTTTTCCATTTTTGTAAGGATCGATGGTTGAGCAGAGCTCCCTACTGTAATGTTTTAGCAGTTATTCTAGCTTTCAGCTTATGCATCTGTATATGAGATTTCTTGTTTTATGACAAACAGTTCTTCTTACTCCGCCTAATTTTCATCTCATGCTAAGAGGGTTCGTGAACGACTGACTCGTGCGAATTATCATAGTTCTGTTATGATAAAGGATTTATTATTACATAATTGTGTCCTATGGCTTTGCGTTTGAATGTAAGCCGATCTTGTGTTTAAAGGCCTTCTTCTACAGTCTGTTAGGAACCTGTTGTTTATAATAGACCTCCGCTTTTCTCTTGTATAAGTCTTCCGCCTGTTCACCCTTTACTACAACTCACTGTCTGAAATTTACGCAAGACCTCACTTGCTCATGCATACCTGGCCTGGTTTCAGAGTTGGAACACTATTGTTTTGAGTTTACCTCCATTCGATCACCCATCTATAAACAACCGTGACATAAAACTGATGGGCGTCGGGCTCTGCTCCTGCTAGCAATCCAGGAGTGACTTCCGTCGCCAACATTTCTGGCGCCGTTGCCGGGGACGAAATTGAAGATTTTTCTCGGAATTGAACGACATTGAGCCTCTGAATTCCGAAGGTGCATCGGGTATCAGAGCCTTTGAAGATTGTTGTTCTGCACCTGGCGATTCCACTGTGGTGAGCCTGCCGCCTCAATTGTGGCTTTCAAAGGCAGACACACGAGGTCCCATCCTCAGCTGCCTCTAGCTATGCCTGGAGTTGATCAGGAGGTGGTTCTCGGTAAAGAAAAGGCCCCTGAAGGAGAAACTGTTGCCGCCGAACCAGGTAATCCACTGTCTCCCTTTGTAGAAGATCCATTCTCTCCGCCTCAGTTTCCTAGCAGATTGTCTTCTGAAGTTTCCAGTTTCCTAAATTTCGGGAGTGTTCCTATTGAGGTTTCCTCCCCTGGTCTGGGAATGGAGGGATAAATCCATGTCACTCACGTCTCCCCCGAAGCTGTACCTTGGCATAGACCCAAAACCATGGAATATTTCCCTACTCCTAGCTTTGTCGCTTCTGCACAAAGAGAAACATCTACCGGCTTAAGCTCGCTATCCTTTTCACTAAATCCCCTGTTGTTTCCCACTCCCATTAAGAGCTCATCCCTAGTATCCCCATTTCGAGTTCCTTCTCCTCCGAGTTCCCCTTTACATAATATCCATATGGCTGGAGCAAATCCCCCTATGACCGCAATGGAGGCCATCATAGCCGCTAGGTATGCTCCTCTTGTCTTGCCACAGCTTCTCAATGCCCTCCCACCAGATGGATACCTAAAGCAGCTGCCCAAGTTTACAGGCGAGGGGGACATAGCTGTTGAAGAACAACTAGCAACCTTTTACACTTTCACGGATGATAATGTTATCATGCACGTAGACGTATGGATGAGAATTTTTGTCCATAGTCTCCAAGGAGAGGCTAGAAAATGGTTCAAGGCCCTGCCTCCTGGATCTATTGATGGGATCGAAGCTTTAGATAGTGCCTTTTTGAGGCAGTGGGGAGATAAAAAAGATTTCATGTATTACATGACAGGGTTTGGGTCGTTGAAGAGAAAGGAAGGAGAGTCTGTCTCCGACTTCTCCAAGAGATTTAATAAAATGTACAACAAAATTCCTGCTGAGATAAAACCCTCTGAAGCCTCTGCAAAGATCACTTACTCCAGCGCTTTTGATACTGATTTCTGCCTACTGCTAAGGGAGAGAAGAGCTGCTACGCTGGCCCACATGCAAGATGCGGCCGTGGAGGTAGAATCTAACATATTGGCTATCAACCGACTCGGGAATGCAGGTGATAGAAATACATCCAAGAACAGGCTTGAAGCCTCTTCATCCAGTTCCTCTCCCCTGCCCCATCAGACAGATGAGACAACTAGAGCACTAAAATCGCTTTCTGCCAGGATGGAAAGGTGGGAATTAGAGGGGAAGCCCATGTACAGAAGTCCCCAGAACACTGATAATAGAGGTTTCATACGACTTACTAACAATATGCCTCAGGTTTTCCCGAGGGAACAAAGGGGAAAAGACAGAGAAGATAAAAGGGTTCAAACCCCCCTCCAAAACAACCTAGTTGATCATGAGGAGATAGACGAGTTTGGCCTTGAAATTCACTGTATTGAAGAAACTCCCCCTTTTCCCCATTTGACGCAGTCTGCATATGAAGAATCCCTGATGAGCGCTCAAATTCATGAGTTGGGGAAAGAACAAAGGGCCGGTCACACTTCTAACAGATATAATCTCAGGTCGAGAAGGAAAGAAGGAGACTTTGACAGCCCAGACCAGCCCCTCATAGAAGAAAGGCCTACTAGATCTACAGTAGCCGCTACTAAAGATAAAAGAGCTTAGAGCGCTTTGCCAGCAGTCAAAGAACCCGTCACCGAGGTAAGGGAAGCTCCTAAGCCCATTCCATCCTTTAATTTTGAACATGAAATTCAAAAGATCAGGATCCCCGTCCCCCTCTCAAAGCTAGTTAAAAACGAAGATTTTAAAAGATCCCTCTCCAAGCTGCTACAATCTGAGTCCCCCCAGCCTCCCTCTGACTCAGTAAACCTTCAAGATGAGAAGCCAGCCGTCATCTTAGGCCCCATGGTAGAAGACAGAGATGACTCATCCCCTCCCTTCTACACATCCCTGAACATACATGATAAAGTGTTGCATAACTGCCTCATGGATTCAGGGGCTTCCCATAACCTTATGCCAAAATTAGTCATGGAAGAATTGGGACTGGAGGTGGCAAGAACTTATCATGATTTATATTCTTTCAATTCAAGGAGAGTGCAGTGTCTAGGAGTCATCAAAGACCTGGTGGTTTCCCTGTTTCAGCTGCCCATGAAAAGTGTGGTCATGGATATTGTGGTAGCCGACGTTCCCTCGAAATTTGGTATGCTATTGTCTAGATTGTGGATTAAAAATCTTGGAGGGACACTACAGATGGATCTTACATACGCCACCATTCCGGTCTTCGGAGGGGAACAAAGGAGGTTATACAGAGAAGCCCATCTAGCCTATATTGTCAGTGATGAAGGAGACCCCACCAATCACCCCATCTTTGCACTTGACACCGACTTGCGGTCTAGTTTGTTGCAGCTTACCGATGTCCCTAAAAGCTCTTTACTAATCAGAAAACATCCCATCCCTGATCATCCGATTTCCCCTCAAAGCCCCTCTGTGTGGAAAATGTTTTTTGACGGAGCTTATTCTAGCGAAGGCGTTGGCACTGGAGTGGTTTTCATATCACCTTGTCAAGAAGCCATGTCCCTGTCATACAAGTTGGAATTCGAAGCCACCAACAACGTGGCAGAGTATGAAGCTCTTGTTCTGGGTATGAGGTCCGCAAAGGAAATGGGAATTAAAGAGATAGCAATATTCGGAGATGCTGAGTTGATTATTCAACAGGTAAGGAATGCTTATCGTGCCAATAATCCCCGGCTCAGAAATTATCGGAATGAAGTATGGGACCTTGTTGACAATTTCTTCTTGGCTTTTAACATTTATTTCATTCCGAGGGGAGAAAATACTTTGGCTGATTCTTTAGCTGTCTCAGCTAGTATGCTCAAATTTCCTCTGCCGCCTAGGGTAAAAAATGATGTTGATATGAGATATAGGCCCTCGGTGCCGAACAATGTCAAGCATTGGAAGGTGTTCAAGGATGATCCAGAACTCGAAAGGTTTCTCAAATCAGTTGATGAATTTTTTGCGGTACACATTGATCAAGATCCCGATCCAAAAGGTGACCCCCACCCTGAGGTGTTTTTAAACAAAATTGCTAATCATCGGATTATCCAGCTGCCTAGCAATCACATCCTGAGAGGACTAGTCCCTTTAGAGAGACTGTTCGATGGGAATGATGTGGTAGTAAAGGGAAAGGTCTCGAATGAAGATGCTGATACAGCCGAATGCAACATTGGCACGCAGGAAGAGCCCAAGTTTGTCAGATTATCAAGCAGCCTGACCAGTGAATAGAGGGTCGAGTATACAGAGTTGCTGAGAGAGTTTGTCGATGTGTTCGCTTGGACCTACAAAGACCTCAAAACATACGACACATCTGTCATTGAACACAAAATCCCGTTGAAGGAAGAAGCTAAGCCGTTCAGGAAGAAGTTGAGACAGATAAATCCCATGTTGTTGCCGGTCATGGAAAAGGAAGTCAAGAAGCTATTAGATGCACAGATCATTGTCCCCTTGAGATATTCCGAATGGGTGGCCAATTTGGTTCCGGTAAGGAAGAAAAGCAGAGAAATCAGGCTTTGTGTTGATTTCAAGAATCTAAATAGAAGCTCGAAGAAGGACAATTACCCCCTACCTAAGATGGAACACATACTGCAAAGGGTAACTAGTGCATCCAGGATATCTATGATCGACGGGTTTTTCGGCTATAATCAGGTATCAGTCATGCCTGAGGACAGAGAAAAAACGACCTTCACCACTCCTTGGGGCACATTCATGTATGCCAAAAAGCCATTTGGGTTGATGAATGCAGGAGCAACATTTCAACGAGCCATGGATATAGCCTTCATCGGAGAGAAAAACCAGTTCGTAGTGATCTACCTAGATGACATCACGGTCTTCTCCAGGTTTGATAAAGAGCACCGCTGTCACTTAAGGAAAGTTTTCTCGAAGTGCCGGAGATTTGGTCTTTCCCTAAATCCCAAGAAGTCCCTGTTCGCTATGATGGAGGGCAAGCTGCTAGGCCATATAGTATCGGTGGAAGGAGTAAGAATTGATCCCAGCAGAGTGGAGGCGATTTAAACCCTGTCACTTCCCAGGTCTAAAAAAGAGGTCCAGGCATTTCTAGGAAAGATTAACTTCCTGAGGAGATTCGTCTCAAATTTTGCTGAACTGGTAAAACACATCACAACAATGCTCAGAAAGGGAAACAAAGTGAAATGGACCACCGAGCCTCGGGCATCTTTTGACCGAATAAAAAAGGCATTGACTGAGGCACCTGTGCTAATCAATCCTAATTATTCCAAGGTTTTCCTGATTTTTTCTTTTGCTTTCTGTGATACAGTGGCGGCGGTCTTACTGCAGAAAAATGAGGAAGGACGTGAGCAGCCCGTCGCCTTCTTCAGCAGGGCGTTAAGAGATGCAGAGAGCAGGTATGAAATCATGGAGAAACAGGCCTACGCCTTAGTGAAAGCTCTCAAAGCTTTCAGAGTCTATATCTTGCATTCAAAAGTAATAGCATACGTTCCTTCATCTTTCGTGAAGGACATCCTTGTACAGCTCGACGTAGATGGAAAAAGAGGCAGATGGATCGCTAAAATTTTGGAATTTGACTTAGAGATAAAGCCCACCAAGGTGGTTAAGGGTCAAGTTTTAGCCAAGCTACTGGTTGAATCCAACTGTGAAGCCTTGGGAGTTAGTTTCATCAATACTCGCCCAGGATCTCAGCAAGCTGAATTGCCCAGCCAATGCTCTCAAGATGGCTTATCGCTCGCAGGATGTGCCTGGTATCGTGACATTCTATATTTTCTGCAGGAGTTGAAGCCCCCCGATGGAATGGGAAAAAGCAAAGCAAGGGCTCTAAAGCTCAAGGCGGTTAGGTATTTCCTCATCGACCAAGCCTTGTACTGGAAAGACCCTCTAGAGGTATTTCTGAGATGCCTGGACCCGCAGGAGGCCCAGAAGGTTACGTTTGATTTTCATAGCGGCCTTTGCGGAGGTCATCATTTCTGGAAGATCACAGCTCACAAGATACTCCGAGCTGGGTATTACTGGCCCACTTTATTCCCCGATGTTTGCAGGGAGATCAGAGCTTGCATCAAATGCCAAAATTTCTCAGGAAAACAACACCTCAAATTGCTGCCATTAAAACCCATAGTAGCTTCGGCACCTTTTCAGCAGTGGGGGTTGGACTTCATCGGAGAAATTCATCCTCCCTCAAGTGGTCAGCACAGATGGATCCTGACTGCAACAGATTATTTCACCAAGTGGATAGAAGTTGTCCCCACCAGAAGCGCATCACACAAAGTAATTATCAGCTTCCTAGAGGATATCATAGCCCGATTTGGCTGTCCCAGCAGGATCGTCACTGATAATGCTACTTCTTTCAAATCTGAACCTCTAATTAATTTCTGTGAGCAGTTCCAGATCTCACTAATTCACTCCACCCCCTACTATCCCTAGGGCAATGGTTTAGTGGAATCCTCTAACAAAAGCCTGATAAAGATCATCAAAAGATTGTTAGAGGATAACAAAAGAGCCTAGGATTCAAAGTTGAAATTTTCTCTGTGGGTCAATCGTGTCACAATGAAGAAGTCTCTGGGCACTTCGCCGTTTCAACTAGTCTACGGAGCAGAGGCAGTTTTCCCTACTCAGCTCGCCTTACCTGTGGCGAAGTTCTTTCAAGACTACGAGGGAGAAACAGATCATATGATCAGAAGAATTCATCAGATAGTGGAAGTGCAGCAGATCAGAGAACAAGTGAGGGATGCAACTTATAGTCATCAGAAAAAGATCAAACAGGCTTTTGACAGAAAGGTCAAGAAAAAGGAGTTGGAGATCGGGGATTTGGTATTTAAGTGGGACGCACCCAGACAGGATAAAGGCAAGCACAACAAGTTCGACGCCCTTTGGATCGGCCCCTTCAAAATCTCTAAGACTTTCTCCAACAACACATATGGGTTACAGGATCTGGAGGGTGAAGAGGTTTTCAACAGCCCAGTGAATGGGCATTTTTTGAAAAAATGTTTTATTTGAGCCTTAGACGGCTCCTCTGTTTGTAAATATTGTCCTTTTTACCTTTGTGTATTTTCTTTTTACATGTTTTCGGCTTAATAGGTGACTCCATAGCCCAATAGCAAGGCACTGAAGCTGCAAAAGGAGTTCTTAGAGCATCCCAGGGACGACTCTATCCCCCATGGAGCCTAATGTTAGCGATATTTCTTGTCTCGGGATTAGGCGTACCCAGGTCTGCAGTTTGCACGGGAAGCACCCGAGCATAACACGAGAGAATCCCCTTTTTTAGCAACAAATCAAGCGAGCGGGCGAAGTTTTTCCATCGACGGCCGAGATCCATCCATAGAAGCAGATCGACAGCCATCAAGTTTTCGGGGCCGACCAGTTGCCCAGGGTTTAGCAAGGGGAAGCGCCATGGATCAAAACGAATCTGGACCGTATGATCTCATTAGGACAGGTGGAAATCCTGTCAGCGTATCACAGATAGGGGTTTCGAGGAGCAGGCACCCCTCTTTTCATGCATTTCGAAACCCCGAACCCCGAATTTCTGATAGCACCCAGGATCAGGCCCATGGTTCTGGCGCCTGGTCATAAGAGAACAGGCCTGGAGGAGGGGCGTTTATGTTTGTCATTTGGCCACTCGGGCCCTGAAGCATCGAGCTAAATATCAAAAGGAAGGCATTGTGATGCTCCAGATGCGGATTCGACGTGAGCTAAATCCCAGTACCTGTCAGAGATTAATGAATAAAAGAGAGGGTGGTTCAAACCTCACCTCGCTCATTTATTGCAGAGTATGGAGGTCCCGGCCGAAAGTCTGCCCGGGAGGGTCCCCTGTACCATCTCTCCTCAGGGAAGCCACGCCAAGTCTTCAACTCGCCAGAAGAACCTGCACACGCCAAGTCAACATTCAAAGGGTTCAGCTACCTCTGGTGCGGGCCATGCCGAATTAAGGTAGCGTATGACATATCAATGCAGTCCAGATTTGATTGAGGCGACGCCATCCATTGAAAGTTCTGAGACGTCTCTGCTGGGCAAAAGTAAGGGAAGAGCATATGTAGGCATTTTTTTCCATTTTTGTAAGGATCGATGGTTGAGCAGAGCTCCCTACTGTAATGTTTTAGCAGCTATTCTAGCTTTCAGCTTATGCATCTGTATATGAGATTTCTTGTTTTATGACAGACAGTTCTTCTTACTCCGCCTAATTTTCATCTCATGCTAAGAGGGTTCATGAACGACTGACTCATGCGAATTATCACACTTATGTTATGATAAAGGATTTATTATTACATAATTGTGTCCTCTGGCTTTGCGTTTGAATGTAAGCCGATCTTGTGTTTAAAGGCCTTCTTCTACAGTCTGTTAGGAACCTGTTGTTTATAACAGACCTCCGCTTTTCTCTTGTATAAGTCTTCCGCCTGTTCACCCTTTACTACAGCTCACTGTCTGAAATTTATGCAAGACCTCACTTGCTCATGCATACCTGGCCTGGTTTCAGAGTTGGAACACTATTGTTTTGAGTTTACCTCCATTCGATCACCCATCTATAAACAACCGTGACATAAAACTCATGGGCGTCGGGCTCTGCTCCTGCTAGCAATCTAGGAGTGACTTCCGTCGCCAACACTAACTATGATTTCGGTAGATACAAATAGTCTCTTTGGTATCATTCCTTTGGATATCAAAAAGCTTGATACTGTTGACACAATCACATCACACTCCAATTATTTTAGTGGCTCTCTACTACCAAAAATCGACAATTACAATTCATTGAGAAATATAAGCTTCAACACCTTGGGATTGCAAGGGGATATTTCATAAAAAAATGGGAATTTGAAAAATCTTATGAAGATGTATTTGTACAATAATCATTTGACAAGTACCATCCCTTCTTCTATCGACAACTGCAACAACCTTGAAACTATTATTGTTTATTCAAACTCTTTAGATAGTAGGATATTAGGGGAGATATCCTAGCTAAACAATCTAAGAAATTTATGGGTTTATGAGAATCATCTTACAAGCTCACTCTAGAGGTTTTCTTATATCTTGTAGGCTAGGTCGAACAGTGGACATACCATTTGGGAAGATGTAGTTTTCCATTATGGGAGCCCCAGCTAGGTTTAAAACTTGGCTTACTTGCTTAGCATAGTCTGTGGGCGCCTACACTAAGCCCAAGTTTATAGTGGCAGTCTCTCCAACTTAACCCTGAGTCTCCTCCGTAATAATTAAAGAGTCTATCAATTCTCTTGGTTAAAAAAAATTTAATAGTCAATATTAATGAATGTAGAAAATGTTAGTGAATGTAGAGTAGTAAATGTTAGAAAATGTAAAGTATTGAATACAAGGGAGAGGTGGCAAAGGAGTTGATGCATAGTGACCTTAGAAAACTACAACCTCTTGGGATACATTCTACGAGGAAAACATAATCCAATCACCAACCAATAACAACATAGACATCATACAATCACCGACCAATAACAACATAGATAAAAATAATCATTATCCCACCCTACTGAGTTGCTTTACCTCATATTTATCCATTGGTGTTTTATAGGAGCACTCTTGTATGTAGACTCCAAAGTAATATTTTATTTACATTTTAGTTCTCTTTCTTTGATATTAACGAAGTTTTTTTTATGATATAATATTGGTAAAAGTTATTTTTATCTATAATTTAAATATATTTTAAATTGGACATTCAAAATAATATTGTATTTTTGAATTTGAATTGTAAATATTAATGTTCCCTAATTTGATTATAATAATAATAATAATAATAATAATAATAATAATCTATTTTTAAGGTCACGGCCAAGCCAACACACCAAATTGGTGTATGAGACCCCCTTGTTTGTGGGACAAGGGACCTCCCCTCCGCCCAACGATTTGACTGGTAAAGTCTACGAAGGTATACATACCCTACCCCCCTCTGGATTTGAACCTATGACCTCTTAAGATGAAACACATGTTCTTAACCATTAGGCCCACTCAAGTTGTATATTAAATCAGATTTTATATTAAAAATCATTTTTGAAAAAATATTTAACACAATTTTTAATGAATAAATAAAAAAAACAATAAAAACATAAAATTTTAAATTTTAATTTTTATATTTAATTAAAATTTTAAATATACTTTTAATATCTTTTTCAACATTTTCTCAAACTATATATGTACATATGGAATATTATATTGATACTTAACATTAAATTGATGGTTGTATCGATTCTTAATATTATCCTTGCACTAATCATTATTGGAATATTGATACTTAATATTATCATTAAATTAACTATGGAAGTCTTCATGGTTGTATTGATTCTTGTTATCGCTCAGTTTGTAGGATAGGTCTAGTAGCTTGGGAGTAAGACTCAAACTGGCGTAACAGGAGCTTCCCCACCCACTGTCACCTCGATGGCGAGCTCTTTCTATTCAAGGTGGCTAATCCCAAGGGAGACGTCCCTAGTAATCTGGGGTTCTGAAAGGTCTTAAGTTTTAAAGGATCAAGATGAGGGTTTCCTTTCACAGATTACTGCCAAGAGAGAGATAGTCAAAAAGAAGGTATTCCACTGCAAAGGGCACCTGTTTGTGAGACAAGGCAAATAAAACTAAAACGTGGAAGCAGTGGTTAGTACTTCAATTTCTAATGACTATCTTCAATATAGATATGAGCAGCGATAAAATGTAATTATTGACGAAGTCAATGATTGCTAAACAAAGACAATGGCTTATAATACTTCTTCAATAAATACAAAAGACACTTGCATTCAATGTACAAAATCAATCCTTATGTTCTCACAATGCATTAAATATGCTCATATATATAAATATTGTCGATGTTGCGTCACTATGCTACAAAGGTGACGTCAGCCCTAGTTTTAAGTTAGTTTAAAGGGCAAGGAAGTGGACGTTATGCAAACTAAACCAATGAAAATTTTCTACACATCAATGCCAAATGCTAGGTGACAAGGCCACAATGTTCTATACTAAACAAGAGATCAAATAGGCATGACATCACTAGCTAGTTAGGGTTAGTCAAGTCACTAGGGTTAGTTAGGGTTTCAATTTAAGAGAGCTTTGAAAGATTGTTTGAGCACCATAGACTCAACATTGCAATTTTAGACTAGTGCCTTGGGTAAATGGAGTCAAAGAGAGAGACTAAAGGCTTGGAAAGACTTAAACCTAAGGACGGGAGAGTTAGGCTTAATGGTGTTGCAATGGCAGGGCCACCAAGTCAAAACCCTAAGGGGAGG
>ML819961.1:4124-31440 GCA_009831015.1 Picea engelmannii | reverse complement strand
GAGTGCTCGAAGTTGTTGAGGTGCTCCGGTGGGATGCTCCAGTCGTCTGCCAGGGGCTGGTGCCTCTCCGGTCCGATGAACAGCTCCGCCAAAATCGAAAGAACTGAGCCTGTTATAATGGCCACCAGCTCCGTGTACTTGAACTTTCCTCTGCCAAATTTAGCGGGGAACCACGGCCGAGTGTGGAAGTCCCATGGAGAGTGCGCGTAATTTGTGATTGTGTTGCAGAGGTGCCAGAGGCCAATGAGCAGAAAGCCTGTTCCCGGTACCACATGGCCTATAAATGTCCCCATAACGAAAATAAGCTTAGAAGGGGATGGATGAGTAGCAGACTCAAAGCAGAAAAAGGATTGAAGGCAGGGAATGCTAAATTGGTCGTGGGGTATGAAATTTATGTTAGGCAGGCCACGGTAGCCGTGCAGTACACGCTCTCCTGCTTGTTTGTTGAACCCCGGGGCTGTGAGAGGTAAAGTCAAATTTACTAGATGGATCTGGGCTGGGCTTCTAAAGTAATTTTAACTTTTACTAGATTAACAATAGTTTATGGGACATATCGCTCTACATACTGATTTAAAAATTTAAATAGTTCAACCTTTTTCCTGTTCAATTTAATGATGAACTTCCTTTTTTTTCCAACGAGAAATTAACTCGATTTATATTAGAGATATAAATTATTTACATCACAAGCAGCCATTACAATTCGTCCTGGAGACCCAGCCTGATTTGACCTCAAGACCTCCTCTCAACACTTTGGAGAAAGGTACTTGTCATTACCAACCGCCCTGTCTCACGGGACAAATGATGATGATGAACTCCCTTAATTTCTCCACTGTCCCCTTTTTTCCTGTTCAATTTAATGATGAACTCCCTTAATTTCTCCACTATCCCCTTGCTAAATAATTCATTCCAAAAACTAACACTCAAAATATTTATATAAATAGTTATATGTTATATAAACCTCTACATATAGATAGTTCTCTGTTCTAGAGACCTCTACTCTGTTTTCATGTTTTTACACGTGGACAAAGATTATGGGCTCATAAGGCCCCTACTCTGTTTTCAAGTTTTACACGTGGACAAAGATTATGGGCTCATAAATTTAGTTTGAGTAGGACATTTTTTGCCCTGCAACCTGCCGCACTAGTGTGACAAAAAGGCAAAAGGTCTGGTATGATCCGAACAAGTGGAATGCTTTACGCTTTTGTATCACGTGGGAGAGCTTCAAATTTCAATTGTGGGCACGTTGACTTTGGAATCATGAGGGTGGGGATTCCGGAATATGAAGACACCGCATTTTCTCATTTCGGGATAAGGTGTGGCCCACATTCTCCACCTAACCAAAAAATTTCATATCTCCATTGCACGCAGGCTCACGTGATACATGAATTTTGTCTCTGGTTAGGCTTTGATTTTAAAATTAGGTTTTAAAAAAATTGATAATAATAGTATATTTTTAATGTCACAGTTATACATCACATATGTACATATCGACCACTCTTTTTGGATTTCAAAATGTAAAACATTTAATGAGTTTTTTTTGGATTTCATTATGTAAAACATTTAATAGGTTTTTTTTAGTTTTATAATTTTGATTTTATAAGTTTTTTTTTATTTAATATTAATTCCTTTACAAAACATTGCATATAAAAAAAGATAAGTTATAAATTAAAATATCCAGATATCTAATTAAAAAATTGCTTAAATTTCAATGAAATATGTATTACTATTTCATATTTTTTCATGCAAAAATATAAGTAGCAATGTGTATATAATCTGTTACTAGAAAGCTTTGAGCAAAGATCCTTGTGGAACGTTCAAATAAAATGTATTTTTTATGGGAGTTGATTAGCTGTTCTATTAAATGGATTTTTTTGGCTGGAATCAAGTTAAATTTACACAAATCATTATTTTTGTTGTTCAGAATTCATTTCTGAATGCAGAAATGGATTCGTCATGCTGAAAAACTTGCAAGGCATTTCGATTCTACAAAAATAATCACTTAAATTTATGAATCCAATAATTTCTCGTCTGATTTTGAATAAATATCCCCCAAAAAAATCTTCATTTCTTAGAATCTTTAACCTACTACCTTTTTATGAATGTCTTTTTTGTCAATAACTTTGTTTTAATAATTTTACAAATTTAAAAATATTCAATTTTTTTAAAGTAAAATTGTTAATACTAAATCTTTACACAATTATAATTTTAATAATTTTTTTTTAAAATAAAATTGTTAATACTAAATTTTTACACAGTTATAAATTTTTATCTTATTTTCTTTTTTATTTCTTTGGATGCATAATAGATTGGCGATCAAATAATTGCATACATACATTCTAAGGATTTTCTATTTTATTGTTGAAATATGTGCATGCATTTTAAATTTAAAGTAAAAGATTTTTTATTTCATTGCAAAGAATCCTAGTAAATACTTTTTTATTCCCCTTATGTAAATACTTTTTTATTCCCCTTATATAAATTCAATATAATATTTTATACAAAACTAAAATAATAATAAAATTAATACATACTAAATCATAACTATTGACAAGTGTTTATATATGATGATCCTTCGAGACCAACATTTGTTTAGTTAAAAAAAATATCATGCATTAATTAATATCATGACTATTTTAAATCAAGTGTATGAGACTATGCATCAATTAATATATAAATAAGCATAATAGCATAGGTTCATTTTCATTTTCACTAACAAATTTGCATCTTAATTTTTTAAAATTTGTATTTCATTTTTTTGGATTTTTGTATATTTAATAAATTTGGATTTTTGTATATTTAATAAATTTGAAGTTAAAATGTATTTATGTTGATTTTATTTTAAATTAGAGAGATAATGACAAATCAAAGTAGTGACAAGTTAAAGTAGTGGTATATTCCTCCTTGTAGTGCATTCCCATAATAAGTTTTGAAATAGGATTCTTTATGATTAGTTGTTACTCATTTTATTAAAAAAAACATTATAAGTTCATTTCCACTAGTAATATAATTTGGGCATTTTTTTTATTTTAAGTTTTTCTTTTAAACAATTTAAAATTTTCTAAACCCATCTTTTTACAAACAACTTGCAAAATTTATAATCACTTTGAATGTCTTGCTTTGGTGTAGTGTTCCTTAACCCTTCAACTTGAAACACACACTAAGTATACAAAGATTATAAGTGCAAAAAATCAAATACCAGATGCAAGAGACTGTAAGATAAAATATGTAGTTTAAACTCTTATATCAATGATGTTTTGAACAAAGAAAATAATGTTGACCACCATGGTATGAGTGGATGCCATGTCATCCCCCATTACTAATAATGTGTGGGGCTAGACACGTGTGGACTCTCAAGAAGATTCTAGAAGGTCATAACCTTATCACTAATTGAGGGTTGAGGAAGTCAAAACCCTAATGCTAGATGATTATCAAGTTGTGTTAAATATTGGGTTGCTAGGAGAAGAAGGGGTTCCATTATTTTGTATTGTACTTGTTCCATGGTTGAGCAAAGCATCCAAGGAGTGGTATTTTGAGAGAATAATAGAGGAGGTAGTTCAAGACAAAGTGTCAAAGAAAACTCCATAGTGAGTGCCTCTTTCGTTGTACTTACTTTCCATAATCAAAGAAAAGAGAGCAGAGCATAAATCTCACCTTCTAGTTGGGTTTTCTCCCATACTGGGTTTCCCAGGATACATCGTATGTTCAGTTGTGTGGATGGTGAGTATATTTTTTCCTATTCTTTCATTTTTTATTCAGTTAATGTAACGTTCCTAGCCACCCAGGCTGGTCCATGCCATAAAAAATAATCCCTTTCTAAAGCTTGGATACCATAATGTAACATTCCCTAGCCCAATCAAGGGCCATTACAGTGCAAAATACACATAAAAACAATTTTTTTGTTAACTAAACTAATTCTTTTACTATTAGCCAATTTCCTGTAGCTTACAACTACAAAACTTAAAACAAATTTAGTCATTATCTATAACCATAAAATAGATGTATCTAAAGCATGCCAATAATCAACATGAAATGCAGCTAAAATGCTCATTACAACAACATATAAGTCATTCTTATTTACACAGATTTCATGCACATCAATAACACATGTAAATATCTTAGTAACAAGATAAAACACTTATCTTTAAACAAGAAATGTGCAACCAACTGCTTGGGACGAACATTCCACCCAACCATAGAATGACTATTCCAAATCTCAACAACCAGTCACTCCCGAGTTGAGGCTAGTAATCCACAAAAGAGGGTGGTCTCTCACAGTCCACTCACAGATCATAAAACTCATAACCCAACTGATATTCTCCTACAGGTATCCCGATTTTTCTACCAACGCTCTTCCTCCTGACCTGCCCAACTCAAGGAATGCACCATTCATTTATCAGGGATAACCCAAGGGATCTACCATCAATTATCAAGATTATCCCAAGGAATGTGCCATTCGTTTATCAAGGTTTTTCTGGCACAAGTAACTAGGAATCTCTCAACTGGGAATTCAAGGGAACTTGTTGCTAGGAAAACTACCAGCAAACCAACAACAAACACTTGTTCATAGTAAAACTCACTCTGTAGTTCACTCTTCAGGCCTGAAAACCTATCTCTTCAATATTCAACTCCAAAATGTTCTAAAAACGTTCCATCTTTCTCTATAATTTTCCCTCCATGGCTACACCAACTATCTGCTCTTTTTTTTACTCTATCCTTTTCTTCATGCACAAAAAACTTCCTTCCCGAACTGCTATCCCAACCCATACATATTTCCTGCCTTTGGCTTTCCTTTCTTGACTCACACTCTTCCCCCAAGCTGATTGTACTTAACCCCCATGTGCCCAATAACTATGGGATGTGACCACTCACAACCACCCTCTTAAATGTATTCAATGATTAGCTTTGAGAACACTCAATCAAAAATTGGAAGGTTCATATACAATTAGCAAGTTTAGGAAAATGGGTTAAACTAATCTACATGGGTATTTCCCCCTTTGACCCCTCTTTGCCATTATCCTAGAAACTTCCCTCTCTTTTGGATTAATTCAGCCCCCATCTCTTGTCCATGTCCCCTTAGCAACTGACATCACATTTTATTATTAAAACATAGAGATACAATTCACATATTGCATCACTTTGTCTTTGGCCACACATTATATCTACATAAGCATTAATTAAACTGGGGATTATAGTGGGGATTTTACATTCCCCCTCCCCTATAATTGTGCACCATCCTCAGTGCACTCTATGCCGATATATATATATATATATATATATATATATATATATGCAAATTTACATCACAATACTTAGAAATAAAAATTCTGCATAGTCCCAATGTGTTTCCCACTTGTGGTTAGAGACCCAGAACCACAAGGGGGCCACTTCCCAAGGTACACTGAAAGTCAACAACCTTCACTTTAAAAAACACATGTTCACCCACTTTAAAATCTATGAAAAACTCTATTATTGTCTGCATAACTTTTCTTCCTATCCTGGGTAGCATATAAATTCTTCTTTATCCTTGTCACATGATCTTCCATTTCCTTCAAAACATATGTCCCAACAACTGATCTGTCTATTGGATTATCCCAACTCACTGGAGTGTTACATTTTCTGTCATATAATGCTTCAAATGGACTCATTTTCAATGAGGCCCGATACCCACTATTGTAGGAAAATTTAACCAAATGAATATAATATTCCCACTTTGATGGCTGATCCGTTACATACATTCTAAGCATGTCCTCAATTATCCCGTTAGTCCTCTCTGTTTTCCCATCTGACTTTGAATGATACGTTGTACTAAGATACAATTTTCTTCCAAAGCCCTTGAACAAACCCTTCCAAAAATTGGATGTGAACTTTGGATCTCTATATGAAACTATTTCCTTAGGTACTCCATGTATCCTAGCAACTTATTTCATGTAGATATATGCAATATTAATTTGTTTCCTTGTGTGTAGTCTTTATTGGAATAAAATGTGTTTCTTTAGTTAATTTATCCACCACCATCATGATGAAATCATGTTGCTTCACTGTTCTAGGAAGCTTAGTAATAAAATTGACCGTGACAACTTCAAACTTCCATTCCAGAATGGGAAATGGTTGTAGCAAACTTGTTGGATGTCTATGTTAGAATATGAATGGATGTTCTCGTTTTACCATTGATAATATCACTATTGTCACCCAACCATAGGCTGAAGTCACCCTCCGAGCACCTTAACCTTGACTGAGAATCATTTTGGAAGCAAACCCTAGGCAAGATAGCCAAACAAAGGGTATCCAACCTTTCCCCAAGGATAGCGCATAAAACAAGAGCCGATTAGATAGTCCAAAACCTAACTAAGAGATAGTCCAAGCCAAGGCATAATCTGCTAGCTGCAACAGCTGCAACGACAACTCTCCTCCAAACCTGCGCACAGACTGGGCAACTGCAGTGCACACAAGTGTTGCTCTGCAATTCTGAGAATGCCTACCAGAATGAAGACTAGCCTCCTGTTTTTATACTAATTCTAGTTAACTGTCTGGGCCGACTTCTCATTCTGGGTATCTATCTATTCAGTACATATTATTTCTTTTGGTCGACTTCTTCTCTTGGAGGCTAATAACCTAATACAAATTATCCTCTTGAGTCGACATGTCTTCTAGGGTTATTAGCCAACTCATCAAGGTTTCTTCTTGCTTCCTGAAATATTCTATTCTCGTCAGGTTTACACGTGGAGATAAATACCTCCCGCAACTACCATAATATCAACACTCCCTCCTAGCTAGGGAGGTATTACAGGTAATGGCCTTGAGCACAAACATACCATTCACCCGGTAGCATCATCATAGTTGTATAGACTATCAATGCCATCAACAACATCATCTCTCGAAACCATACTCCATCTGAGTAATCAGACATGATGTTGAATAAATCACTCACTCCATAGAGTGACATAAGAACCATTCTTCTAATCCGAACATATGTCCTAGAAGAATAAATGTCCTGGAGCAATCTCTGTCCATTGATCATCAATCTAGCTGATAATCATTTCCAACACTGCTGATAGTCTTCAAGGCAATCGGAACAATATCATTCAATAGAACACAACTGTGTCTATCCATAGTAGTACACAACTAAAATCTAGTGGTACACTACCACACGAAATAGCACACAGGTACTTGATCAGTGACGTATAGTCACAAACAGTGGAACACATCCACCACAGTAGTATACATCTACTTTCTAGAGATATACAGTCTTCATAACAAACATATGATATCAACCTACACAGAAACAATGTTATGATATAAACTGAATCATCTGGGCCATTCTTCCACTCACATCTGTGAGATCTTGGAAGAGCATCTGCTCTCAGAAGTTCAAACATCAATGATGAGATGTCTGGACTATTCTTCTCAAGCAAGGAAGAATAATTGTCCTGATTTATGAGCCTGGACCATTCTTCTGACACTAGACAAAGTGTAACCTGGAGAGAATGAATCTTCCCTAAGGAATGTCTATCCCTGATTGCTGAACCTGGACCATTCCTCACCCTGGGCCATTCCTCCGGCACTAAACAAAGTGAAACTTAGCGAGAATGAATCTTCCCTAAGGAATGACTGTTCGAACCATTTCCAAAGGAAATGACTATCCTGCACCAACCTCCAAAACGGACCATTCCCCATGTTAACCACAATGGGAAATCGTTGTCTGGCGAGGTGGGCTAGTCTTCTTGAGTAACCCTCAAGAAGAGAGACTGCCCTAGACCATTCCCCATGTTAAACACAATGGGAAATCACTGTCTATGGTACATCAACAATCCATCTAACCATTTTCATTACAAAAATGACCGTTTGATCTGGACCATTTTCCAAACTGGAAAATGCCTTTCCGTCAGAAATCTCAAACCAATTTCCGAACTGGAAAGGAACTGCTCATCCTAGACCATTTTTGAACTGAAAAATGATTGTCCATTAATCAATAACACATCAGTGCTCCCTCCCAACCTTGGATTCATCTCTTCCTTTTTCAATAAGGAAGTCGTCTCCACGACACGAAACGACACGATGAAACGGTGTGAGGTGTTACTATTAACGCAAAGGTACCACCATCATAGTAGAGCACCATCATTTTGTTTCTTGGTGTGTTGTAAATGGGAGAGAACTGTGAATAAGAAGTCCAATGAGACGCCCCGCTATGGGAATTAATGAAATATATGTCCCGGTGCGTCTATGTATATAGTGTCGGTGCGTTGGATTACAATGGTTGCATCACTACAATAAATTTTATAAATCATTATGTTATTGGTTTCATTAGTTAAGTGAAGTGTGTGAGTGTGTAATATTAAATGACACTGGTGTGTTTTTTTTAGTGCGCGTATGTTTTTTATAAATTATTATGGTGCATTTAAACATTGACTTGTCAGGGCATTATTTTTGTAGTACTCCCTGACACGATTAGTTAAAATTGGTGCATCGCTAGGTTAAATTTTATATATCGTTGAGCTAGCGGTGTGGTTAATGAAGTGTGATGGGTTGGTCCAGGTATAAGCCCATTTTTCACTAGTGTCATGGCATTCTGAAGGATGCACCACTTTGTTTTTTAGTAATTTATCATGATGCGCTAGATTGAATGGCACATGTAAGGACATATATGGAAGCGTCGATGGTAATGCTCACTATGTATTTAACATTGTATTCATCGACAATGGTGCTCACTATGTATTTAACACAGTACACACCACTTAAGGGCGAGCCAAACCATTTATGCACACCGTGTGAAAAATAAAATATTCTTTTTTTAAATGCAAAATTTCAAGCTAAATTGTAATTTTGATTGAATCAAAATGCAAATAGGAAGGTAATAAATCATTTACTTTGTCTCTTCTATTCCAAGGAGGCATGGTTGCACTGTTGAGAGGAAATGAAAATTTGTGGTAATTTTCAAAATTGGAAATGTGTGGAATCCACCAATGGAGCTATCCTAGTCAGCGTAGAAGATCAGAAACAAGGTGTCTTAGGAAGAAAGGTGAGCACCATTGATTGTTTGAGAGTTTGGAAGAATGGGATGCATTGTAACAATGAAAATCAGTTTGGTAAATTTTTTTGTTTCCCCTACCACGATGAGCCTTTTGACAGAGAGGAGCACTGGGGTGTACCATTCAACGACACTGGTGTGATTTATTCGGTGCATGCAATTTTATTATAAAGTACGATAGTGCTATTGAAACACGGATGCATTGATGCTATATTTCTCATCATTATACGGGTGTGTTCTATAAACCGCTCATTACAACAACATATAAGTCATTCTCATTTACACATATTTCATGCACAACAATAACACATGTAAATAAATCAGTAACAAGATAAAACCCTTATCTTTAAATAAGAAATGTGCAACCAACTGCTCGGGACGAAAATTCCACCCAACCATAGACTGGTTATTCCAAATATCAACAATCACTCACCCCCGAGCTGAGGCTAGTAATCCACAAAAGAGGGTAGTCTCTCATAGTCCACTCACAGTTCATAAAACTCATAACCCAACTGATATTCTCTTACAGGTATCTCGATTTTTCTACCAACACTCTTCCTCCTGACCTACCCAACCCAAGGAATGCACCATTTGTTTATCAGGGATAACCCAAGGGATGTACCATCATTTATCATGATTATCCCAAGGAATGTTCCATTCATTTATCAAGGTTATAACTAGTAATCTCTCAGTTAGGAACTCAAGGGAACTTGTTGCTAGGAAAACTACCAGCAAACCAACAACAAACACTTGTTCTTATAGTGAAACTCACTCTGTAGTTCACTCTTCAGGTCTGAAAACCTATCTCTTTAATATTCAACTCCAAAACGTTCTAAACACGTTCCATCTTTCTTTAGAATTTTCCCTCCATGGCTGCACTAGCGATCTGCTCTTTTTTTTGCTCTCTCCTTTTCTTCATGCACAAAAAACTTCCTTCCCGAACTATTGTCCCAACCCATACAGATTTCCTCCCTTTGGCTTTCCTTTCTTGACTCACACTCTTCCCCCAAGATGATTGTACTTAACTCCCATGTGCCCAATAACTATGGGATGTGACCACTCACAACCACCCTCTTAAATGTATTCAATGATTAGCTTTGGGAACACTCAATCAGAAATTGGAAGGTTCATATACAATTAGAAAGTTTAGGAAAATGGGTTAAATTAATATACATGGGCATTTCCCCCTTTGACCCCTCTTTGCCATTATCTTAGACATTTCCCCCTCTTTTTGGATTAATTCAACCATCATCTCTTGTTCATGTCCCCTTAGCAACTGACATCACATATTATTATTAAAACATAGAGATACAATTCACATATTGCATCACTTTGGCTTTGGCCACACATCATATCTACATAACCATTAACTAAACTAGGGATTATAGTGGGGATGTTACATTCCCCCCTCCCCTATAATTGTGCACCATCCTCGGTGCACTCTATGTCGATATGTGTGTGTGTGTGTGTGTGTGCAAATGTACATCACAATACTTAGAAATAAAAATTCAGCAATTTAAGAACTCCAACAACTGCTAGCAACTCTAACCAATCAATCTCTTGTTCCTCTCAACTTGCTGACCCAAGGAATGCACCATTCGTTTATTAGGGCTAACCCATGGGATGTACCATTTGTTTATCAAGGATAACACAAGGAATGAGCCATTTGTTTATCAAGGCCCCCAACACAGTTGTCTAGGACTATGAGATGTGGTTTTGGAACTCTAGCTTTCCAAAATGGAGTCTTGCATTTTTCCTTCTTAAAAATTGTCAAAAATTTATGGGTACTCTTCTCACATGTTTTCCTCATGCTCCCATGTAGCATCTTTAGGACCATAGTAGGTCCATTGAACCTTTACCAACCCTATGGATTTGTTCCTGAGCACTTTGACCTTCCGGTCCATAATGCGTATTGGTTCCACCCGGAAATCCATTTCGTGCTCCACCTAGATCACATTCCAATCAATCATGTGGTTAGGATAAGGTACATACTTCTTTAATAATGATACATGAAATATATTAAGCACTCTCATGGATGCAAGAAATTCTAAGATGTATGCAATTGGCCCTATCTTTTCTAATATTTCAAAAGGTCCACAATATATCGCTGCCAACTTCGGGCAACTTCCTAATCTTAGTGAACTTCTCTTTGCCTTTGAAGAAAACTGAGGTACTATGATGCTGCCAAATCTAGTCTTTTTTTTACTAGAATTTAGCTCTTTCAATATCTTAACTGTCCTTTGCTGCTATTTTAGGACAACAAATAGTTATGGAACTTTTCTTCTCATAATTTTTTTTGATTGAGTGTTCTTTGAGGTGCCCTTGCAAGTGTTCTTTGAGGTGCCCTTACAAGTGTTTTCGAACCAATGGTTAGCACATGCAATATAACTCAAAACAATTAACACTTCTCTAGATCTTTACAACACTATCAAGTTGATCTACACTCTATGATCAGAAAAGATCTTTTAATGATTGTGGTTGAGTTATTATTTGCATGTGTTAATTAACCATTTATGAAGCTGAACCAAAGAGGATGAATTTAATGAAGAAGAATAACAGCCATAAAATAATATACAGATTTGAAATGAAGCAATTAGAACAACAAACCATAACAAGAGAAGTGATAACGGAGTTCGACACAAAATTGTCTACGTCTTCGGGCCTTTGTCTCAGTGGGGGAGGCTTCTTTATTAATTCTTCAATGCTTTCAAAGTACAAAAAAAGTACATCAAATGGATCTCATATTGGTCTCACTATGTTCTGCTTGACCTAAGAAATCCAACACAACTGACGACATTGAAAAAGATTGAGTGTAGCTCCCGGAAATGGCCCACAAAGGTCTCCTTCTCAATAGCTTCCCTACATAAAAATGACTTTGACTTGGCTTTGCTTCAGCATAACTCTTCTCTGACTATCCTCCATGGCTTCAAACAAGCCTGGTTTTTATAGATTTGAAGTTGGTTATCCTCCCCCAAATTCCTCCCAAAATTTGGGCTCAAAAAGAGTCCAATATCTCCCAATAATGACCAAAATCTTCAATAACAGGCTTAAAAACAATAAAAAATCCAAACTGTATAGTTAAAAACCCACTTTAGCGAAATATATGGGCTAAGCCCCCAAAAAGGTGGTGCGTGCCTCCTCTAAACTGGTCACATGCACTAAATTTGGCCAAGCGCTAGCCCAAATGGCTAAGCATTGGCCGTTAAATCATGCTAGCCCCGGGTTATATGACACATTTCATGGGACCTCGGCCTAATAAGGAAACACGCGCAATTATGGGGATAAGCCCCCGGTTATGTGGCATATCTTGAAATCTGAGGGCGGATTTGTAGAGGCGACTAGTGGTTAAGGGCTGCACCCCTTTTCCTGGTGGTCATGTGTTTTACATAAATCGTTGGCTGGGGCTTAGCCCCAACCCCTTTCCGCCCTCCTTACTATTACATTCACTTTATTTAATATACAGTGGGTTATGTTAAACAAGGATTAAAATGGCGCATTGGAATTTGTTCATTTCTCAAAGCTTTGTTCGGCCAATAGGTCATGGGGTCGAACCCCATGAGCTCCAATACAATTTTTGCCACTCAACTAGTGATGGGGTTCCATGTGGCAGCCCATGTCTGGGCCACGTGGCACCCTTTCATTGGTCCTCCACAATGACACATGTTAACATGCTACTGGTTCCTGTCACTATCCAGTCACCCCTTTGTTGTGCTGCCACATGTCAATATGTTGATGTCAGCATGGTGATGTCATGCTGACGTCGGCATTGACTTTTTCCAGTTTGACCGTTGACTTTTTAGTTGTTTGGGAATTTGATCAGAGTGTGATAACTCTCGCATACGGAGCCCGTTTGAAAAAGTAAATATATGGTCGGAATCAATGTGACAAGCTGGTCACAATGGAATTGGTTTCATTCGATTACGAAAACTTTCATTTTTGAGCCTTTTCTAGACCCAGAAGCCTCCTAGATCCGATTCTGGATCACTCTAAGCATGCATGAAATGAACACAAGTTGTTTTGGTCAACATGACCCTAGATAACCCCCCCCCGAGGAAAACTAGTTTGGAATGGAAGTATATATAATTGATGTCTAAAGCATAGAGTACAACAAACAAACTAGAATAATGGAACCTATATACAAAGCAAGCTCCTCTCGAGTCTTTCCAAAGGAACCAAGAAGATATGTGCCCAAGATTAGTGCGCCTCTTTCCTTGTTTCCAAACTCACTCAAGTGATGCGCACTTGATCCTTGTTTCTACGAATAAGAATCCCTTGCACCACAATGTGCTCTTGTGTGCCACCTCTTCGATGAGACAACCAAATCATCAATCTCTCAAGTCTAGCTAGTGCCTGCTAGGTGTGCGCCCTCCTCTTACAATGCACCCTCCTCCAAGCAAAGATGATCACCACAAATAAGTAAGGTTACAAGCCTCTATAGATCCTCCATGGATGGAGGAGCCAAAGCATCCCTAAACCATAGCTTCCAACCTCATCCTCATGGTCCCTCTCAAACTTTCCAAGTGAACATAAGAGTGAATGAGCCTCCAAAGGCCCCATGCGCGCCTCTTGAACCTCCATAAGGAAACCTAGGATTTGGATGGCTAGGATCTTACCATGCCATCTCTAATAAAAGTTTGATATCATCCCACAATAATCTCACTCACAAACCCACTTTGGGTTAAGTTGCATAAGTTCACTTTATGTCCCCTCATTCACCCACTTAGTGAATAATTAGTCACTTTTGCCTTACGTGAAAAAAATTCCACTTTTTGACTTAAGTGAAGTCAAAGTTGAATTAGACATAAAGTACAAGGTACATAGTCCCAATGTATTTCCCACTTGTGGTTAGAGACCCAAAACCACAAGGGGACCACTTCCCAAGGTACACTGAAACTCAACAACCTTCACTTTAAAAAACACATGTTCGCTCACTTTAAAATCTATGAAAAACTCTATTATTGTCTGCATAACTTTTCTGCCTATCCTGGGCAACATATAAATTCTTCTTTATCCTTGTCATATGCTCTTCCGTTTCCTTCAAAAAATATGGCCCAACAACTTCTTTGTTTATTGGATTATCCCAACTCACTGGATTGTTACATTTTCTGTCATACAATGCTTCAAATGGACTCATTTTCAATGAGGCCCGATACCCACTATTGTAGAAAAATTTAACCAAATGGATATAATATTTCCACTTTGATGGATGATTCATTACATACATTCTAAGCATGTCATCAATTATCTTGTTAGTCCTCTTTGTTTTTCCATCTTACTTTGGATGATACGTTGTACTAAGATTCAATTTTCTTCCAAATCCCTTGAACAAACCCTTCCAAACATTGGATGTGAACTTTGGATCTCTATATGAAACTATTTCCTTAGGTACTCCATGTAGCCTAGAAACTTATTTCATGTAGATATATGCAATATTTGTTGCCTTGTGTATAGTCTTTATTGAAATAAAATGTGTTTCTTTAGTTAATTTATCCACCACCACCATGATGGAATCATGTTGTTTCATTGTTCTGGGCAGATTAGTAATAAATTGTCTGTGACAACTTCAAACTTCCATTCCAGAATGGACAATGGTTGTAGAAAATTTGTTGGATGTCTATGTTCTTTCTTCACTTTTTGGAATTCTAGACATCCGACTATGTAATTAACCACTTCTTTCTTCATTCTCGACCAAAAGTATTGGCTTCTCACAACTGCAATTGTCTTCTGATATCCTGGGTGCCCAACATATGGCACATTGTGCATTTTCTTCATAACTACATTTTTCAGCTCATTGGAATTCGACACATATATGATTTCCTTGTACATGAGAATTCCATCTTCTTTCAGCTCATAAAAATCAAATTTCTGCTGAAAATTACCTTATTGTATTGTTTCTTTTATTTTCACATTTTGTCGATCTAAATTTGCTATTGCAAGAATTTTTTCTTTCAAATTTTTCTTGTACATGTTGATGGTTGCTACATGCACTTCATGAGCTCTCTTGCTGAGTGCATCAACTACTTGATTTTCTTTGTTTTTTATATGATTACTTTCAAAGTCATATTCACTCAGAAATTCCAACCAACTAGTTTGTCTAGCATTTAGTGTTGGTTTTCCAAACAAATGTTTCAGACCGTGATCTGTTCTTAGCTCAAATTTATTACCCATAAGGTAATGCCGCCACATTTTTAATGCATGTACAATCACTGCTAACTCCAAGTCATGTGTCACATAATTCATCTCGTGCTCTTTTAGTTTTCTGGACTCATAACATACCACATGGTCCCTTTGACTAAGGACTCCACCGAGTTCTTCCTTGCATGCATTGGCGCACACAAAAAAATCTTCATTTGGATTTGCAATCTTCAATATTGGTGCACTTGTCAATATTTCAATGTTGAAAACTCTCTTCCCACTTGGAAGTCCATTCAAATTTCTCTCCTTTCTTTTGAAAAGAAGGGATTGGACTTGCAATCCTTGAGAACCCTTTTATGAATCTTCGGTAATAACCATAAAGACCCATGAATGGTTTGACCTCTGTCACGTTTTTTGGCATTGTCCATCCTCTAAAGGCCTCTATATTCTCAGGATCAACTTCTATCCCTGTTGCTGAAATTATATTCCATAAGTAGTGAATATTCTTTTGGTAAAAGATGCACTTACTTAGCTTAGCATACAATTTATGCTCTCTTAAAACTTGCAAAAGCATTCTTAAATGTTTCTCATGTTCCTCTTATGATTTAGAATAGATGAGGACATCATATAAGAACATAATCACAAACTTTTCTAGGTACTCCCTGAACACTCCATTCATCAGAAACATAAAAATTGTTTGGGCATTTGATAGCCCAAATGGAATTAGCATGAATTCATAATGCCCATATCTTGTTCTGAATGTTGTCTTGTTGATGTCTTCTTCCTTTATCCTTGATGATATCCTGATCTCAAGTCAATCTTAGAAAATATTCTTGCATCTTTCAGTTGGTCAAAGAAATCATCAATTCTTGGAAAATGATACTTATTATTTATGGTAACCTTATTAAGTTTTCTTAAATAAATACACATCCTTAATGTTTCATCCTTCTTCTTCACAAAAAGAATCGGGGCTCCCCAAGGTGACATACTTGGGCGTATATACCCTTTATTAAAAAATTATTCAAGTTGCATCTTCAACTCTTTTAGTTCTGGTGTGCCCATTTTGTAAGGTGTTTTAGAAACCGGGGTAGCTCTTGACACCAACTCAATAGATAAATCAATGTCTCTTTTTGGTGGTAGTCCCAAAATTTCTCTAAAAAACCTTTAAAATCCCTCAAAGCTAGATGGTCTTCAATTCTTGCCACTTTGTCTTTGGCTGCCTCCTCCATATGGGTTGCAAACATATGACATCCTTTCCTAAAGCTCTTATTCAACTGCATAGTTGAAATCTCTCTAACAACTACAACTCTTGGAATGCCTTGAATATTTCCTTGCTACCCTTCCTCATCAAGACATGTGATTTTCTTGTTGTAACAATCTAGGAAAACATGATGTTTTTCCAACCAATCCATGCCAATTAGAAAATCATATGAACCCAATGGTATGATGTTTACATCCACCTTTGTATTGAGTCCATTCATGTCAATCGAACAATGTTTAACCAACTCATTGATTTTCCTCTTATCCTCCGTGGCTAACTGAACTAACCAAGATTTCTTATGCTTACTTCTTTGCAAGTGAAATCTTTCAACAATGTTAGCATTTATGTAACTATGGCTAGCTCCAAAAGCAATTAAAATTTCTATGGGATCATTATTGATCTTACCTTCCACTTCAATCATGGGGGATTGATATTTAGCTTGCTTGTTATCCAAGTCTGCATAAATCCTTGGCATGCTTCTTCCCATGTCTTCAACTGTTTCAACCTCTTGCATGTTGTGGAAAATCCTCATTCTTTCTCCTTTATGAGGGAAATCCCTATATACATGATTTCCCTCACATCCCCAACATTGCACTGACTACTACCTTGGCCTTTTTCCAAATGAATTTGCAGTCTTGTGTTCATTTTAGGTGACTTGACCTTGCTGATTTTCTTGGGAATTATTCCTGAAAAAGGTTTGGCTGAAAACCCTTCTTCCTTTGATCCTTATTATCCTTCATCTTGTCATTCCAATATTTTTGGAAAATTGGTCTTCCTTTGCTCTACTCATACAGATGCCTTTCTCTCCTTATGGTTTCCTCCAAGGTTTTGGGGTTATTATATTGAATCTTGTCACTTTAGAAAGAGGGTAACCCACTCAGAAACCTTTGGATTTTGACCTTCTCATCCTTGATGAATTCAACATACTTTAACAATTCAAAGAATTGATTCTCATATTCCTCCATTATCATGGTTCCCAACTTGATTTCAAATAACTCTTTCATCTTTCTTTCATAGTAATGCTCGGAAAAATATTTCTCTTGGAAATATCCCTTGAACTGCCTCCATGAGATTATTTTCTCATCAAGGTTCTTGGTTTTCTTAAGTTAATCCCATCACATGGTTGTCTTCCCTTGCAAGTGGTAGGTGGAAATTCTAGCTTCTACTCTGGATGGGTAATCATGTAGCTAGAAATATTTCTTCATTTCCAACAGCCAGGACTTAGCATATTCTCGTTTATTGTGCTCCCCATTGAAAGTTGGTGGCTTAATCTTCCCGAGTTCACCCTCCAAGATGCCTACCTTAGGTCTTCTCCTTTGCCTCCAAATAAGAGACACACTTGGGATGCTCCCTGGACCTGAACTTGCATAAGTTCTTCTGGTGGAATGTCTTGGAGAATTATGATGTCTACTCATTCTTCTTGACTACCTATCATTCCCATGATAATTTCTTTTGTTATGGGATCTTGATGTTGGTACTTGTCTAGCACTAGCTTCTTGCTTGGTGCTAGAGTCCTTTTTAACTTGGTTTTCTAGCATATTTATACTTTGAAGTATCTCTTATTGAGCCTTCATGATCCTCTCATTATCGACCCTATAGCTCTCCACTTCTTTTTGCAGGCTTCTCATAGTTACAGTTCCTTGCCTGTCTCTTCTCCCATTAGAATCAATCTCAACATTACCCATGCTGGTATGCAAACCTCCAATTTCTTATTCATGGTTGTAAAAACCTTGAGCATCCTCCATGTCTCTAGTTCTCATGTAGGAACTAAGGTCTTATTTTTTGTATCTCTAATTCTGCAAGAATGTGCATGCAATAATTGTTGTTAGAATTAAGCATATTGCAAAATATTTATCAATTAGATTACATGGCATTCTTCATTTTAAATTATGAAGAATATTAATGCACTACTCCCAAGTAGGATTCCTTAAATTCATTCCTTTTCGAAACAACTTTCCAACGACTATTCGTTTGCTCCAATCCGAGCTCCGAGCGGAAACTTATGGTGGAAAAATAGTGAAGGAATATTCATTAACACGTGCATCATAGTAGAAATGCTCAACAATCGTTCGATCATTTCTTGATTTGATCTTCGTCCTTGATCTGTCTTAATGGATTCACCACATATCTAAGTCACATCTCTTCTTCATTTCGGGCTCGTGTTCTCCAATTTTCACCATCTAGTTCCGTCGCACTTAACTTGCTCCCATTCTTATAAAATTTACTGTATTCACGGGCTCACGGGTGGCGAAATCGTGGACTCATAGCCTATCTTCATAACTTCCATGAACCTGCCACCAACACTTAGCTTCATTTTCCTTTGCAGACTCGCAAAATCATAATCTTGTAACCGTCCTTTCATAAGTTCGTCCGAGAAGTCTCAACACTTAGCCATTTTTCCATCTACGCAGACTCGTAATATTGTAACCTTCCTTTCATAAGTTCATCCAAGAAGTCTCAACACCTAACCATTTTTCCATCTACACAGACTCACAATAACTTAAAACTTAGACAAATTCCAAGATCTTACAGTTGTTTCGTGGGATTGACAGCTGGCCTGCCACATGGCTCCACACCACCTACCAACAATCATCCCATCCAACATGTACCTTCCACCATGGAAGTACACATATTTCTTCTATCACGTCAGCTAACACATGGCCTCCACGTCATGTTGACATCGTCGTACGAAAAAATACCCAAGTTTTAATGATTTTTCTTATGTTCAAAATTTCCAAAGAGGATCAATTCTTCACATTACCCATGAAATTTCTCTCAATTTTACTGCAGTAATTTAATAAAACAAGTTGTTGACATACTCCAGAATTAATTCCCTACGAATTTTCACTTCAACATTCTACTAACTCGACCCATCCAGGCTCAATGTTGAAAACTAGGCTCTGATACCACTTTGTAATGTTCCCAGCCACCCAAACTGGGCTCTGATACCACTTTGTAACGTTCCCAGCCACCCAAACTGGGAAATGCCACACAAAACTCCCCCTTTTTATAGCTCTGATACCATAATGTAACATTCCCTGGCCCAATCGAGGGACATTATAGTGCAAAATACACATAAAAACGAAATTTCTTCTAAATAAAGTAATTCTTTTACTGTTATCTGATTTCTTGTAGCTTACAACTACAAAATTTAAAATGGATTTAGTTATTGTCTATAACCATAAAACAAATGCATCTAAATCATGCTAATAATCAACATGAAATGCAGCTAAACTGCTCATTACAACAACATATAAGTCTTTCTTATTTACGCAAAGTTCATGCACAACAATAACACATGTAAATAACTCAACAACAACATAAAACACTTATCTTTAAACAAGAAATGTGCAACCAACTACTTGGGACGGACGTTCCACCCAACCATAGATTGATTGTTCCAAATCTCAACATCCAGTCACCCCTGAGCTGAGGCTAGTAATCCACAAAAGAGGGTGGTCTCTCACAGTCCACTCATGGCTCATAAAACTCATAACCCAACTGATATTTTCCTACAACTATCTCGGTTTTTCTACCAACTCTCTTCCTCCTGACCTACCCAACCCAAGGAATGCACTATTCGTTTATCAGGGATAATCCAAGGGATGTACCATCCATTTATCAGTATTATCCCAAGGAATGTGCCTTTTGTTTATCAGGGTTCCTCTCGCATAGGTAACTAGGAATCTCTTAGTTGGGAACTCAAGAGAACTTGTTGCTAGGAAAACTAACAACAAACCAACAACAAACACTTGTCGTTACAATGCAACTCACTCCAGAGTTCACTCTTTAGGCCTAACAACCCGACTCTTCAATCTTCATCTCCAAAATGCTCCAAATACATTCCATCTTGCTCTAGAATTCTCCCTCCATGGTTGCACCAGTGCTCCGCTCTTTTTTTTGCTCTCTCGTTTTCTTCATGCACAAAAAACTTTCTTCCTGAACAGTTGTGCCAACCCATACAAATTTTCTCCCTTTGTCTTATCTTTCTTGATTCACACTCTTCCCCCAAGTTGATTGTACTCAACCCCCATGTGTCCAATAACTCTGGGATGTGACCACTCACAACCACCCTCTTACATGTATTCAATGACTGGCTTTGAGAACATTCAATCAGAAATTGGAAGGTTCATATACAATTGACAAGTTTATGAAAATGGGTTAAATTAATATACATGGGTATTTCCCCTTTTGACCCCTCGGTCATTTCCATAGACACTTCCCCCTCTTGTGGATTAATCCAGCCCCCATCTCTTGTCCATGTCCCCTTAGCAACAGACATCACATTTTATTATTAAAACATAGAGATACAATTCACATATTATATCGCTTTGGCTCTAGCCACACATTATGTCTGCATAAGCATTAATTAAACTAGAGATTATAGTGGGGATGTTACAGTTAACTCCATAAGTTCAAGTAAATCTACTAATTAACTAATCTGAGAAAATAAACTACAAAAATATAATATTTCAAAATAGTTTAAAATATGTTGTAACAAACTCTTTCAATAAAATATCCACTACAATTTACAAATCAATAACACCTCAAGTTAAAATCCTTACAATAGCAAATAACAAAATTAATAATCCCATTTTAAACTTTTTACTTCATTTTCAATTTTTGTTTTAAATGTTTGAACCAAAATATATTTAAACAATCTTTTTAATTTTTTCCTATTTCAAATTTCCAAATTCTGGCATAAGAATACACCTATTCTAATTTTAAATTATTTATTTTTATGTCAATATGATATTATTTTAATGAGGCTAACGAATTTAACATATTTAATTTATTCTCAATCTACCATCTATTTTTTCTAAAACTAAAATTATTTATTTTTATGTCAATACGATATTATTTTAATGAGGCTAACGAATTTAACATATTTAATTTATTCTAAAGCTACCATCTATTTTTTCTAAAACATTCGATTTTATTGAAACTTCATTTTTAAGTTTTGTTTTGAATGTTTATCCAAAATATATTTAAACAAATTTTTTTTTTTCATATTTCAAATTTCCAAATTCTTTAATTTATTTCCAAGCTACCATCAATTTGTTCTAAAATATTAGATTTTATTGAGACTTTATTTTTAATTTATTTTTTCTAAAACATTAGATTTTATTGAGACTTTATTTTTAATTTTTGTTTTGAATGTTTATCCAAAATATATTTAAACCATGTTTATTTTTTTCCCTATTTCAAATTTCCAAATTCTTGCCCTAAGAATACACCTATTCTAGTTTTTAATTATTATTTTTTATGTAAATATGATATTATTTTACCAAAGCTAACTAGTTTAACATATTCAATTTATTCTCGAGTTACCATCTATTTTTTTCTAAAACATTTGATTATATTTCTCAATAAAATTTGATATTATTGATGTATTATATTCTCGTAATTATCACGATGTATCAATAACATGAACATGTTTTTAAAGAAGGGTCTTATGGGAGCTTAGTCCCTGCCAAGTAGATTTCGAAATGGAGATGATAGTTGACACCCTATAATTATTGATGATGATGATTATTGTGAAACATGAACAATATGTTAACTAGGGGCTAGTTTCATAGTCTTAAAAGAAATCAATTTGTAAAGATTTTAAATGAAAAAAAATAACACTGATAACTATAGTGTCAGAAAGATTGGAATTCAAAGAATTTGACCTGGACTCACAAGGAATGGAGGAAAACATGTTGCTCCATGACACTTAGTTTATAGATTTGTCATATGTCGGCCAGGATCTCTGACCACATTTTTACTTTAATGTGGATGTTGTATAGTTTTGGGATTAACCTAACTTTCCTTCCAATTAAGTTAAGCTAGCCAAATGCAAATTGCATTTTAAAAATATTCAATTTTTCTTTTTGAAAATAAACATTTCAAATTGAATAATATATATATTTTATATAATATTTATTATATTACATAATAACTATAATCTAAATAATATATATTTTTTTTGTTTGTTAATTTGTGCAGGACCTGCGATTAACCTGTGGCTTGAGAAACCGTGACTCAGGGGCATCTAAGCCGTCAAAATCACCCGGGGATCGCACCCGGCCTGAGCCACACCAACCCTTAACATGGTTGGATTTTTTGTCCCCGCAGGTTTCGAACCGGTGACTTTAACATCACAAAGTGGCTTAACAACACACTCTGTCACCGACTGTCCTACACCTCGGGGACTAAAAGTTGAAGGACATGGGGGTGGGATTTGATCCACTTATGTGTGCACGGGTCACGATACCATTTATTATAGTATCTCTGGGTGCAACCACACGTTCGACCACTACCTCAAGGTGTCCCCATGGCTCCAGGTTAAGCCCTCACGAGAATTGAACCTTTTCCAACGGTGAAAAACTCCTCGCTTTCCACCATTGGATCCAACCCCTTTGGGCAATCTAAATAATATATTAGATAATAAATATAATATAAATATAATAATAAATAATATATTAGATAATAAATATAATATAAATATAATAATACATAATAATGCATAATAATAAATACATAGTACAACTTTTTTATAATTAGATGTGGGGATTGATGAAATTCATTGATTATGTAATTAATTCTACATATTGAAAGACATGAAGGGAGCAACAACACTTCAATTCTATCAACCAATTAGAAATGAGAAACACAATTCTTTTTACTATATCAAAAAATATATATTTATTTTCATATGTCAAACATTACATTGCATACACAAATTTATGGTAAAAAGCAAATTAATGTCACATCAAAAACAAACTCATTGCTATAGTCCCATGGCATGACTAATAAGTAACACTATTTACAAAGATGATTTTCCATACATGTGTATCTTATTGTGATCCCTTTTCTTAAGTATCATGGTATTTTAACTTCATAAAAACATACCCATAGGAAAATATTTCTATATGGAACAAAAGGAGCTCCAAAAGCATTTAAAGATTCTTCTTTATTAAACAAGCAGATAAGCCACATAGTGGATAGTACCCACCTTCAAGTTATGAACTTGAATTATATGTTTAGTTGTGAGTTTTTTTTATTGGTTGAAGGATAACAGAAAAAAGGCTAAGTTGGGTTTGGGTTGATGGGTGGGAACAATTTTTTTTTGAAAACCTGCAACTCTTTGGAAGACTCTAATGGTGTCGATGTTTGAATCTGGCGGACTCTGAGACACTCCTCTACTAAGTTAAGGTTGTAATCGAGGTACTACTTTAGCGGGTTTCACTTGATGGCTCTCTGGCTATTGGAGGTTCTGGGCGCTGCCATTTCTGGAGGTGGTTCTGGTGGTCCATTGATTTTTTATTTTAGTTATCTCGTTTAGCTTCCAGAGGGCCCAGTTGGGTGGGTAGCCTTTGGAAACCAATTTTTAAATTCTACTAGTCTGGAGGGGTCAGAGGCGCACTAACTCTGGAGACTCCGCTAATTTATCAGCCTTTCATGGCCACCCGACTTTCACCTAGATTTGACAGGGTCGTCAATGAACTTTTCCTTTCTGCCTGGACTACTTGTTGATGGGCGTAAGTGACACACCATCAACTGGAAGGATAGACTAGGTCTGGGGTTGTCTAATTAACCCAAGCCATTTGGTATGACCTATCATGACGGGTTTAATGGCTCTGTTAGCCAACTAGGGTCCTAATGATAGAAAAATGAAATAAACTAACTAAAGAAAATATTCTAACATTCGACACAATAATTACAAATATTTATCTAAGAATGTGAATATACAAATGATTATGAACAATTTATATATAGTTTACAAGGTTTGCATGAAATCTTGCGAAAATGATTGTTTGATAAAGTTTCTGAATCAAATATGAACAACACTTTTTTTTTTTTAAAGATATTAAACAAATAAATACTAAATGAATATGATTGAAACAATGACACAAAAATAGTCAAAGCTAATTAATGTAATCATCGTTTCATTCATAAACAACTCTAAATAAAAGAAAAGAATGCATCTACTAACCTCTAACTGATTAGTCAATTGAGTTTATCTTCCTGTATTGTATGAGCTCATGCCTGTACTGTTGTTAAGGGAAACCTATAACAAAACAATACTAACACTTCCAGAATACATTCAAAGAAGTATTTGATATTGAAGTAAATTAATAACAACATAAAGACATCTAATTAAAAATCCTGTGATCTTAGGATGATCAATATTTAAGAATGAGAGAAAACTCAGATCTAAATATTGATATTATCCAACATTTAACATTAAGAATAAATTCAAAAATAATCAAATGATAGATCAATCACACATAAAAAATGGAATAAGAAATTATGGATAGCATATAACATTTAACAGTATGAAAACACCATATGATGACAAGCTAAAGCTAAAATCAACCATAATAACATTCTCATAATACAATAGTAATGAAAGAATGAAATGGAATAAACATCACATAGGTCTAAAGCCAAAGACGAATTGATTTCCCATATTCTTTCTCAAAATCGCATGCCCATACTGTAGTCTTAGAAGAATTTTTGGGATAATAGACTCTTAAAGATAGAAAAACAAATTAATACATAAATGATAGCAATTAACCATGTATTGATAAAAAATACTAAATCTAACTTAAATCAGTGCATAATCAATTATTCAAAGAATATGAAGATATTATAATGAAAATAAAACCATTTTACTCACAGGACAAAAGCCATTAAACAACCTGGAATTCCATATTCTTCTTTGAAAATACTCATCCATTCTCCCAAAGATTTCAACCATCCGTTACTCCACTTGAAAAGAAGAAAAGTTTACAAAATAAATAATATACAAAAGAGAAAGGATTAAAATCTTCCTCTCAATTTCTTGGATCCCTCAGGCTCTGAACTTTCTCATATATTTATACAATGAATGAACAGTCTGGGCATCACTAATAATTTCCTCCACCTGAAATTTGCCTCATAAAGAGACAAATATCTCTCAAATCGTGCATTGTTTTGGGAAAATTTTTGCCCAGAAACTAAATGGGTCCATTTGGGAGATGGGTTTTCAACCGTTTCTTCAGTCCTGCAAAATCATATGTCTTATCTTGACGTCTTTCCAAATTTTATCCATTGTTGCTCATAAAATTATTTGCAGCAATCCAATATTATTTTTGGATCAATAATCTTGAACGTATTTAGATAATATAATCAAGCCATGATCAGATCCATACCAAATAACTGATAATAGAAACCCGTGAAACAAAAAGAAACCTAAATTAACAACTTAAAAATTAATAACCTAAAAATTGTGAATAAAACATAATCTAGAACAATAAAATAAAAAATGAACTTAAACTAACTATAAGTTCTAAACAAATATTGTTTATAATTTCCTTTCAAATATGATCTTAAAATTCTAGAAGCTTTAAGTTAATGGAGAAGAGAAAAATATTAATTTTGATTTTTTTACAAAATCAAACAAATGATAGATAATTATTATTATTATTATTTTGAAATGAGATGCAAAATGAAAAAAAATAAATAATTAATATCACCAAATGATTTTATGAAAATGAGAAACCAACCAAGATATTATTTGATGAAGTATTGAACACATTATTCAAAATAGTCAAACTTGCTAATGAACAAAAGAAAGAACACATAATCATAATTTAAAGGAAAACAAAAAGTTGATAAAAATTAACGTCTTTGTTTAAATTGAGATTTTTATGCTCGTTTCTAAATTTTGACATATACTCTTGTAATGAATGTCTCATACTATAATGAATGTCTTAAGTTTGTCTCAAAGCAAGCCAAGGTATGGAACTATTTGAAAAGGTTGATTCTGTAACTCATTATAATTATCAAGATTCTAATGAGGGCCCTTTAAATTTTGTAAAATTTTAGGGGGAGTTGTTGGGGTCCAACAAATGGTGACTTACTGGGTGAAGAAGTTATCTTTGATCTGGTAAGATTTCATCTCAGGAAGAAAAGAATAAGACTTGAAAAAGGATTTAAGCTCCCTAAAATAAATTCACTCTGAGACCATATAGTATTAGGATAAGCTCAATGTTATAACCAGACAATAGAATTTTCTTTTTAGGGGATTATAACCTGAAATAATGTCTTAATCAAAGAGTCACGATGTTTATAAAAGAACTTCAATACCTTTGATAGAGCCGCTGCTTCCAGCAAGCGTCCATAGCCTTAGTAGGGATGTCATTTAACCCACTTAAATACTTTAATCCCATCGAATAGTTGTCTATCCACATGATGTATACTTCCATAAAAGTTAACTTAAAAGCATATACCTGCTACCTCTCAACCTGACATTGCTTCGCTGCCAACAAGCCTATTCAGTACCCCGACGAAGTTGTCTTGGTATCATGTGTGCATTTACCCGTTGCCAGCGAGCTTGTTCAGTACCCCGATGGGTTTACATACACTTCCCACACTTAAGTGCTTCCAACCCGCTTATGTAACACCCTGTTTCCCCCAAATTTGTAATTAATCCTAATACAGGAATTACCATGCTAAAGCATGATGAAAATGTAAATAACATTATGAATTTATATTACAGAACTGCTGAGAGGGGATGTGCAGAAAAAGAGACCACGATGGCGGTGGAAGGCACCTGAAAAGGTGGCGTTAACTTCCACCGAGAATAAAATACTGTATTTGGACTCCACTGGCCCGGAGAACCAAAAGCGGCTCGCTGGCCCTGAAAATTAATGGCTCGCAGACTGGTAGGCGGATGGCTTGATGAAGGATGGGATGGTGAACCGCCCATACGTAGAGCCGTCGGGCCTGATCAGTGCGAGGGAAATCGCGCCACACGCAACCTCGCGAGAGGATAAGGCGTATGGCAGAGGCGATTGAGAGGGGGACGCGAGGGGAACTCTGGCAATTTTCTACGCAGAGTGAGTGATCGCAGGAGGAAGGATTGC